>JACJUY010003935.1:17252-53280 GCA_014220935.1 Platorchestia sp. MABIK | reverse complement strand
AACACATCAGGGCACATAGTCCACAAGAAATACGCTACACCTTATTACAACTATTCATAGAAATACAACAGATAGAAAAACTCAAAATAATGTAGCTGTTTATAGAAAACGATTTTGAAATCATTCTTCACCATGAAGGGTTAAATGCATGTAATCAGTTAGACGCAACTCAAAATAATTTTACCAATAGGTTAAAAGTGTAAAATCATGTATAACTGATAAAGTTGGTTGAAATGAATGACTTGAAAATGCAATAAGATAATTTCAAATAAAGTAAAATACATTCTAAATAAAATATAAAGTGGGCTCACACCCAATAAATTCAAAAGAATCTAACGAGCATTTGTGTGCCGTAATGTTAGAAATTGAACCACACTGTTTGAATGTCCGAATGCTCATAATGTTCGAACCATAATGTTGAAACCATAATGTCCTAATGCTCATAATGTTCGAACCTTAATGTTGGAATGCTCGAGCTATAATGTTCGATCTCTATGCATAATGTTCGAAAACAATAATTGACTTGGAAATTAATCAGATCAAACACATGCACACAATTTGGAGGAAACCTCCAAAAGTCGAATGATGTATTCGAGTTTGGATGTAGTCTCCAAATTTGGAATAAAATCTGAAAAATTTCAATACAATATTTAACTTTTAGTGTAATATCCAAAGTTTGGATGTGACATTTAATTCTCGAAAGCAATATTAAAATGTTGGATGTAATAGAGCAGTTCGGATGAAATATCCCTAGTTAGGATGTAAAACGCTAAATTTGGATGGAATTTGAAAAATTAAATGTAATATGCAAATTTCGAAAAACATCGTCATAGTTGGCGTGTAACACCTAAAGTTGGATGCAAAACCTGAAACTTGGATGTAATACATAAATTTTGGATGATAAATCCGAAGCGTGAATGTAACAAAGACAATTTATTACATGATTACCACGAAAAGAATAAAAATACAAACATATATTGATTTGGTGTGATATTTCACCATTTACGTGATCTGTATTCATAAAAAGACATGTACTTTGAGCCAAAAAATGACATATACCGAATACGAAGAAAAAACAACCAAAGTCTTTGCTACATAAAAATATAAGGAAATGTTTTGAGAGCCAACCAAAAATCATTTGACTCAGAAATGAAAAAATTAATGGCTTGTGTCACTATGTACAATTTTTTCATAAAATGAGTGAGAAGCTAAAATTGGAGAATAATTTTTATGGAAAAAAGCAGTGCTTATGGAAGTAATTTTTCGAAAAATCATCCTCTGCCACACCAGAATTAACGATTTATACATGCTTGAGTTAATAAATGCGTATGTATGTCTACGTAGGTGCTACGGTGCAGGCATGTATCCATAGCACACATCTATAACATGTATCTGAATTTTGTTTCCAAAACATTTAGTCTGGTGTAATTTCGTAACATGACCGCGTCCTATACAATATTAAATTATAATTGTCATTATTTTACGCATCATAACTGAAACACCAACATCAAATTGTGAACATGGGAACAAAGAACACGTGACGCAGGATGTAGTAACCGACGACACCAAACACAGGGCCGTACACAACCCAAAGTTTGCTCACGCAACTTTTAGGGAACAAAAAGTTTACAGACTTCACATTGAATGTGACGTCATAAATATTGAGTGGGACACATCCTGCAGTTTGAGTGTGATGCATCTCACACATTGCAATACCACGCCCTACTCATACACTGCAAAATCCATTACATTGAATGAGACACATCTTACTTATCGAAAGAGACATCCTACACGTTGAATGAGACACACTCAACACATGCCAGGTGTGTAATACGTCGCCCATAACATTGGGTGTCCGCTAACACGCTGCAAACACTTTCACTGATCAAAATATACACAAAAAAGCATTGTGTTCATCATAAAAGAAAAAACCTATTTCTCAACCCTAACTTACACTGTAAATTTTGTTTAAGAAAAAACGAAGCGCAGTGTAACATAACACGAAACGATGTCGATTTTTGGGTTTCAACACATCGAAAAAACAACCCTGATTCAAAAACGATTTTGAGTTTCAACTCATTGAAGCTCAAAAAAGAAACAAAAGCCCACAGCTTGCGCACACCACCAGCGCCAGCGTGACTCTGTAATTTATAGAACATATTTAATTTGTGGCCACCTGACTGCGCGGCACGTACGTAGGCTGTAATAGACCCTCGTTAAGTGCCTGATTTTGTACGAGAGCGAGAACGTGTATTGAAGGTTCGCCACAATCTGTGCAACACACGCGGTCTCGCTGCGCCAACTCTTGGTTGATTTGCTGTTTGGTTATTGCTTGTTGATTGTTCTTTGATTTTTGTTGATTTAATGTCCGTTGATCAAATGATTGATGATTTGTTTGTTGATTAACTGCTTGCCGAAGAACTTTTTTGTTGACTAACTATTTGTTCATTAATTGTGATCACAACATCGCAATGTGGCCTATCGTTTGTCACAAAGGAACATCTGAGAACGTCAGAGTTAATGAATAGAAATAAAGTGTTATAGCACGATTGAAACTTAAAGAACGAAAAAAAGAGCAGGATCGAGAGTAGTACAGAACGCAGAGAAAACTGGGTAAAGAGTAGTAAACAATCTTCACAAAATTAGGAACGCTGGAAATAGCCGGCAGAATGAAGAGTAATGAAGAACGATTACAAAATACGGAACGCTGAAATGAACAGGATGAAGAATTGTGAGAACGTTTGTAAGTATGGGAATGTAGAAAATATCAGGATGAAGAGTAACAAGAACGTTTGAAAATTAAGGAACGCTGAAAATATGAGAATTTAAAAGAGCTAAGCAACGTTTGAAAATTTAGGAACGCAAAATTGATCAAGATTTAGAGAACTAAGCAAGGTTTGAAATTCAAGGAACGTAGAAAATAGCACGATAGGATAAGAGCGACAAAGAGCATCCAATGGTGAAGTCATTTTCGCGCGCCCCCTCGCCGGTGCTGGGTGAGGACGCGAGCAGCTGAGGTGGAGGACGGACGGCTACAGGTATGTTGATTCACCTGCAATAGAATTTCAGAATTAGCCAAGGAAAAGCTGGTCGTTCCAAATTAGCCAAGGAAATGCTGGTCGTTCCAAATTAGCCAAGGAAATGCTGGTCGTTCCAAATTAGCCAAGGAAAATCTGATCGAATATCTACTAGCATTTACTGAGTCCAAGTCCGAGAAGAGGCAAAACAAATCAGTTTGTTCGTACGAATTTCACTTACCACGCAACGCGAACTATGCGCGAGCGTCACCGCTGCCTGCCTGCCTTGGACTGCAGAAGAGGCATCTGTACATTCGCATTCTTGTTAAGGAGAGAGTGAACACCTGTTTTTCGCGTGCATCATTGATTTATGGATATTTCCTTCCCCTAATTAAATAATGGATATTTACCTCCGCTAACTGGTCAATAGATATCTGCCTCCACTAACTAGTCAATGGATATCTGCCTCCACTAACTAGTCAATGGATATCTGCCTCCACTAACTAGTCAATGGATATCTTCCTCCGCTAACTAGTCAATGGATATCTGCCTCCACTAACTAGTCAATGGATATCTGCCTCCACTAACTAATCAATTTAAATCTGCCTCCAGTAACTAGTAAATTTAAATCTGCCTCCAATAACTAGTCAATCGATATCTGCCTCCAATAACTAGTAAATTTAAATCTGCCACCAATAACTAGTAAATTTAAATCTGCCTCCAGTAATCAGTCAATCGATATCTGCCTCCGCTCACTAGTCAATGGAAATCTGCCTCCACTAACTAGTCAATGGATATCTGCCTCCACTAACTAATCAATTTAAATCTGCCTCCACTAACTAGTAAATTTAAATCTGCCTCCAATAACTAGTCAATCGATATCTGCCTCCAATAACTAGTAAATTTAAATCTGCCTCCAGTAATCAGTCAATCGATATCTGCCTCCGCTCACTAGTCAATGGATATCTGCCTCCACTAACTTGTCACGACACGCACATGGCTCGGCCATATGACATAACGATTGAGGAATTTAAACCTCGACAGTCAGAGAGGAAATGAAATTAAAGAAGGAAAATACACAGGGAGACAATGCACAGAAAAGGAGGAAAAGTAGGAACAGCAGTATTAGCATAGTGCACCACGAGTTTACCTTAGTTTTATCAGCATGGATAAAACGACAAAATTTGAAAGATTTAAACATATTTATTTTTGAACGTTGAACACGCGAGTTAAACGTGATAATTGTCAACAAACACATTCTGACACAAATGAGAGACGTGCGCTTCGAATGTAATGAGCGCCAGCAACGATTGCATGTTTTAACGTTACACAAAATTCTTACGGATACTATCAAAGGAAGATTTACTCACAATAAAACAATAAAACCCTTGACTCACACAAGGTATCAAAATATGAAACACTTTGCACTATGCGCAACGTGAAACTCTCAACATCACAATTAAGAAAACAAATCACTCTGAATAGCGCGCCATTTCACAACACTTTTCAATGTGCTTCTTGTTTCTAACTTGCACTTTTGTTATCACTATATTGAATCCTCAAAACCACAAAATCACCCTAGCTCTTCTGTGATGCGTCGTTGGCCTTTATGTAGCTCCGCTCCCACTCACACGCAGGGTTGGCAAGCCGTTTCCGCGGTTCCTGCATGCACGTACACCGATGCTGACGACCGGCGGCGCTGCAATCTGAGTTCACAAATTTGAGCGCTGGGTACCGGGAGGGGGTGGGGGGGAAGCTCGACCACTGCAGGACTCGTAGCGCCTGGCGCTGCTGAAGATTTTGAAGCTGTGCGTTTCAATCGGCGTGATGCCGGTGCTGGAGTTTTCTTGCGGGCTCGGGGTTGACGTAGAATTATCCATGAATTTTCACGGCTGTGTAGTTGATCTGCTGTGCTTGTTCGCCCCATGCCGCTCGTGAAAATTTTGGCAACTTGGAGATGGGTGTCGGTGGGTGGTTAGCACCGGAGGAATTTCGGCACTTCGTCGCCTGGCGTCTGGTAAGCCTCGATGGTCGTCGATTGTGAGTGGTACTGCTCTCGCTGTCGCAGAGACATGGCAATGGTTGTTTAACGTTGCTCGCTTTCTTGGAAGCTTGCCTTTTTCTGGCCTCCTCGGTGTGTGTTTCCACAGATTGATCAGTTCTGAGGCTGTTATTCAAATACACCCTCCGTCGGGGAAGGTCGGCAGTAGTACCGGTCCTCCCCGCTCCAACACTTCTCTCGCACCAGTTTTCCCATAAAAGACCACGATTCTTCTTGTCGCACCCTTATTTGTCTCTCGCCTGATTTCTTCCAGAAGCTTCACGAATGTTCATTGTTCCAAAGACAGAATTTTAAACCTGATTGGTGGAATTCTCGCTTGTCCTGATGTCTCGAAATCTAATTGGTGCGTGCTCAGACACACCCACTCGCCTGATGCCTTCCAGAGCTCTCATTGGCTCCGGTGATGCGGCTATTGCTCAAGCCAACCCTCGGCTGCCCCACGCTTGTCCGAGGCTCGTTCTCACGCCTACATGGCACTGGCCTAACGGTTGACATTCCAATATCCTCTCGCGTCGCTCTGTTCACGTCATCTAGCCTAACAATGTATTACCTAGCGAAATGAAATAAAATTATATTACCTAGCGAAATATTTCGTTACAAACTAATCAATGGATATCTGCCTCCGCTCACTAGTCAATGGATATCTGCCTCCACTAACTAGTCAATGGATATCTGCCTCCGCTCATTAGTCAATGGATATCTCCTAATGCCTCCTCATGGATATCTGCCTCCACTAACTAGTCAATGGATATCTGCCTCCACTAACTGGTCAATCATTTCTACAGACATCACCGTTAAATATCGAGATTCACGCAGCAGAATGTCCTAAAAATAAGGTAATTTTTCGCACTATTTCAACAGCACGTTTGTAAAAAAAATAGTTTTTTGGAATTTGGTGATCCGGAACCGAGTACTAGAATAGTCTAGCGGTAGGATGTTACAATGTTCAAAAGTCAGCTTTGGCAACTTACAAATGAAGAAAGTATACCTTAATATTTCGATATTTTAATAGTCGTTCAACTACCGCATTCACCCGAATAGCTTTTAAGCATTAGGATGAAATGGGAAATTTAAGGCTGAGTGGATAAAGCAAAATAAACTTGTTTATGAAGTCGGTAGCGCGGTACACCGACCTTACTCACGATAGAGTAGGCAATAGAGCCATTTAAGGAATTTAAGCAATTTATTTTACCACAAGCGACACAGAAGTAGATTATTTCTCAAATCTAAAACAATGATCAAAATTTGAGTGTAGCCACCTGTGGGCCCGAATAAGCTCAGCGACTTCTAGGGCATCCCAACATCAAAATGGATATCTGCCTCCGCTCATCAGTCAATGGATATCTCCTAATGCCTCCTCATGGATATCTGCCTCCACTAACTAGTCACTAGTAACGTTTCGTCATAATCATATACAGTCAGCGGCACTAGTCGGTCTGTCCAGGGCCACGAAACAATCAGATTTCAGCCTTAGTTTGACCAAACTGGTCCCAAACTAAGGCTGAAATCTGACGATTTCGTGGCGCTAGACAGACCGAGTAGCACCGCTGACTGTAGATGATTATGACGAAATGTTACCATTTGGTCTCCGTGTGACGGCAGCCTAAAAGGTGTACAACAATGTTCAACCTAATTCACCTAACTTAGTTACGCATTAGACTGATCAGAGATCAATAAATTAGTTACCTCGATATGCGATGTTTCATGGTACAAAATAGTTTATATGGATTAGATGTTAACAGTATATTCTAGAAACGATTTAAGAACAGACTAAAGATCAACGACATTAACCATGACAAATAACCCTATCAGGAGAAAAAACGACTTGGTTATCTCACATGACTAATATCCCGATAGGAAATGAGATTCAAAATTTATTTTAAATGCTTTGCAAGAATTACTTTCACGGATCTCCGCAGGGATTGAGTTCCAAGTTTTAGTTCCAACGAAGAGAATGCTGTGATGTGACCGAGCTTTTCTTTTGAATAAAAAGGAAGCATGAAGTTACTTCTACTACGGGTTAAATGCTCGTGTTGACCAGTTTGTTCAGTTAATATTTGTTTGAGGTTTTGTCGCCATCATTGGTCTATGTTTTATGCATGAAACTACAAATAGAGAGTTCATAGAGATCCGCAAGTGTAAGTACTTGTAAACTTTTGAAGGAATCATTTGTGTGAGCATTATAGTCAAATTTTTTTTACCGCTCTCATGTTTTTTTGCAGAGTAAAAGTCTATCGGTTTTATTTTCATCAGTTCCGTGCCATGCTTCTATTCCGTATTGTAAGTATGGTGAAATGAGCGTCCGGTAAAGTATTTGCAAAGCTTCTTCAGGTAGGAAATTTTCCACTTTATGGAGGATTTCGACGGATTTTGATAACTTAGTACTAAGATGCTTACCTATTATGATGTTCAGGAACTTACATGAATTGGTTTCTTCAATTTCACCTTCGCCAATTTTAATGCATGGAAGAGATATATTTTTCTTGTATGAGAATGTAATGATTTTTTTTTATCGATATTAAGGCTTACTTCATTCGCTTTGAGCCCAAGTGAAACTTTATGGAGTTCGTTGTTTATACTCTCAGCAATTAGAGCGGGATTTTGGTTTGGAAGAACCGTAGAAAGCGTTCTGTCATCGGCAAAAAGTTTGAATTTGAAAAATGATGTAGATTTAATAACATCATTGATAAAGATTAAAAATAGGAGAGGCCCAAGGACAGAGCCTTGTGGGACTCCATGACTGACTGTCGGTTCGATTTTGCATCGTCAATGACTACGTATTGTTTCCGATTTGTTAGGTATGATCTGACCCAATCACGAGCAACTCCTCGAACACCATAATGGGGGGAGTTTTGAGAGTAATATGCTATTGTCCACACAATCGAACGCATTTTGAAAATCAAGAAATACGGAGAAAATTAGCTTCCCTTCATCTACATTAGAATAAAGGTATTGTAAATGATTTAGTATAGCCTGTGTTGTTGAGTTCTTAGAGCGAAAACCGAATTGTTTATCATAGAGAAATGATTTCTGTTCGAAATAAGAGCATACTTTTTTAAACACAATTTTTTCGAATAGTTTGCTAATAATGGGTAGCACAGAGATAGATCAATAATTTTTCACGCTGGTTTTTTCCCCACCGTTTGAAAATAGGGGTTATTCTACCAACTTTGAGGGAGTTCGGGAAAGTGCCTAGGAAGACAGATTAGCTGATAATATTGCATATGATCGAGGCTATAATATCAGCAATAACACTAAGTACTTTAGTTGAAAACGTCTGTTATCGGCTCGATTTATTTTTCAGGTTATGCATGTAATTACATTGGAAGGGTAGGTAGGCGTAAAGAAAAAGAAGTTGTGTTCGTGAACATGATCCACATATTCCAAGTGATCAGTAGGTTCACTTGGAATACAATCAGCTACATTTTTCCCTACGCTTACGAAGAAATTGTTAAAAAGATTAACAATACCTTTCTTTTCGTGGTAGTTGACATCATTTTGAACAATTGACTCAATCATCTTCTTTTCGGCATTATTCGGTTTATAGCAAGAATTAAGCAGTCGTCAAGTTTATTTTAATATCAGATTATTATACTATTATTACATAAGAAAGTTTTAGCCTTACTTGACCACGATAAAGATATTCCAAGAGAGGAAGAAAGAAGGCACCATTTAGTATAGAGTTGAGGGAACGCGGAATCTATGCACAAGGTGCATAGAAACAGTGAGCTAAGAAAGAAGTTCATGAAACAAGATAAAAGTTGAAGAAGAGTAGTAGGTGCTGAAAAACAGGACAGCAGTGAACCGAAAAAAGATGTCCGTAACAAAACAAAATCTATTCTATTTCAACAAAAAAGAAGCCTACCTAACCTTCAGCTCGGGCCCTCACATAGGGAGCGCCAATTCCCATAGATACAATAGTTGTATCCCCCTGAGGGGACTTAATATCAGATATTAATTTAGTGAATTTGCGAGTAAAATAGTTTTTTTAGATGTCATTATCTGGTTTGTCACATAGTTCCGGAATCTGTTATACATTTCTCTATATATTCGCCTTTCGCAAAGGAGGGCTAGGTGCGCTGGCTGTTTTTTATATTCATTACGATGTCTTCAGTAATCCAGGGCTTTTGTCAATTTTTCGGTGTATTTGTGCGATTTGAGATTGGACAACACTATTTATATGCGGTCGTTACAATTTCAGTCAAGTTTAATATTGCTTTATCAATGTTCGTAACATTATTGTTCTGTTGAGAGTTGTGCAATGTTGGTATTAGTTCTTTTAGAATGGTGGGCATTTCTCCCAAATTTGATTCGTTTACGTTACGATATGAGTATAAGTTTCAGCCTATGGCTTGGTGCGAGTGACAGACTTTTTTTTAATAAAAAAATCTGAAAGATATTATCGAGCAGCGTAGCAGATTATGAGGGTATCACTGTGGGCTTTGTGATAATCGGAAGGAAAGATTTTGATTGAAAAATAATTAGGAAATTTGAGATTGGTTCACAGCTTTCATATTTCAGCAGATTAGATTATGAGTTAGTTTAAGCCTCTCTATCCGCAACAAATGCGATCCAAAGAGAGGAAAGAGGAGGGTACCATTTAGTATGGAGTTAAGAGAACGCGGAATCTATGCAAAAAGGGCATAGAAACAGTTAGTTGAGAAAGAAGATTACGAAACAAAAATAAAGTTGAAGAAGAAAGTGGTAGGTGTTGAAAAACAGGACAGCAGTGAACCGAAAAAGGTGGTCCTTAACAGAACAAAAAACATTTTATGTCAACAACAAAAAGAAGGCCAACCTAACTCTCAGCTCGGGCCCTCACACATTTTCCCCCTGGGAATGCTAATTTGTTTGAGCAGATCATAATTGAAGTCACCGCAGATTATTATGTCATTGTATAAGGACCTGTTAAACTGCGACATAACACGATTCAGCTCATTCAGGATATATACAGGACAGGCTGTTGGAAGCCTAGACACCGTTACAATTATAATTCGTTTACTATTTTTGAAGATAAAGTCTACCTACCTACAAATTCAAATCCACGACAGACCCGTGCAACAAGTGTTGCTGACAGCGGTGAGGAGCTACTGTTGGCATCAAAAAGCGCTAGTACTCGTGGAACACTGACGAGGGCAGACACCGTCCTTATGTAGAAAGAATGAAAAATAGCATCGCCGGTCTGCCTCTATAACGGAGCGAATAATTACTTCATCGCAGTGGAGGTAATTATTGAACCGCAGGGCAAGTAATTATTTCCCGCTGGGTTACTGTTTTCGTTTCACTCCTTACTAGAAAAACGCAGTATTTTGTTGACACGCGGATTCAAGATACCGACCACCGTTTTTCCAGAGAGGAACGCGGAGAAGATTCTCTGTATTTTTCATTTAAAAATCGTGGGCAAATTTCACTACTGAATGAATTAGAGAATATTAGTATCCCTGAAGTCATAACTGATGAGGACCTTAAGAACGAGAAAAATTCCACGGATATTAATTTGAATTAATTTAAGTTCCTCACAAATTTGTGATTCGAGCAAACTATTCTATAGTAGTGTTACTAAACTATACTATAGTATAGGGCCCTATACACACGGCCCTATACTTCCAAAAAGGACACTTGAAGCCATGACTTTCGTGCACCAGCCGCAGTATCCGAGCACTGAAATGACCGATACGGCCGATAGAACGCTGTATCGGAGCACTGAAATGACCGATACGGCCGATAGAACGCTGTATCCCAGCACTGAAATGACCGATACGGACGAAAGAACGCTGTATCCCAGCACTGAAATGACCGATACGGACGATAGAAAGCTGTATTCGAGCACTGAAATGACCGATTCGGACGATAGAAAGCGGTATCCGAGCACTGAAATGACCGATACGGCCGATAGAACGCAGTATCCGAGCGCTGAAATAATCGATACGGCCGATAGAACGTGGCATCCGAGCACTGAAATGACCGATACGGCCGATAGAACGTTGTATCCGAGCACTGAAATTATAAGTCAAGAGTAAATCAATAAGTAGAGTTGGATGGAATCCCCGCCCACCTCAGGGATTGAGTTGACCTCAATCACACCTCGTCAGAGTTGACCTCATGCTCCTGGTCCATCTCTACCGCACGCTCCAGTCATTCATGTCAGTTGCGCTCCTCTTCCTGGGTTCTTCCTTCTCGGCGTCCTGGTGCCGTGAGTGCTATGATGCTTCATTTGTGTGTGCGTTAAGTACGCGTCACTCGTCTTCATGTGTGCCTGACATGCTGAACAGCAGTCTACCTGTCAACCTGACATGCTGAACAGCCGTCTACCTGTCTACCTGACATGCTGAACAGCAGTCTACCTGTCTACCTGACATGCTGAACAGCAGTCTACCTGTCTACCTGGCATGCTGAACAGCAGTCTACCTGTCAACCTGACATGCTGGACAGCTGTCTACCAGTCTACCTGACATGCTGAACAGCAGTCTACCTGTCAACCTGACACGCTGCAGAGGAGTTTACCAGTCTACCTGACATGCTGAACAGCAGTCTACCTGACATACTGCACAGCAGTCTACCAGTCTACCTGACATACTGCACAGCAGTCTACCTCTCTACCTACTGTCCAAACAGCGTGCGCTCAACAGCCAGCCTCTACACACAGAAGCCTTGAGGAAATGCTTCAGTCTTCAGTGAGTTGTCCTCATGACTACTCCACACTCGGCAGGGAAATGCTTCAGTCTTCAGTGAGTTGTCCCCATGACTACTCCACACTCGGCAGGAAAATGCTTCATCTTCAGTGAGTTGTCCTCATGACTACTCCACACTCGGCAGGGAAATCGGTCACTGAGACCGCAATGAGTTATGGTAGATTTCCAGCTAGTAGGCGCATCCCTAACTAAACAAAGGTGTCCCTAAGAGAGGTATTCCGTCTTGAGAAATAGACTGTTTCCTGCAAAGGTGATTGAAATGAAACAATGGTTTTAATTATAATGATCACTATTATTAAGCAAGTTATATTACACAATGATGGAGTTTTGTTATACACATGATGGGTTTTCTGGGTACAGCAACGGTGGGAACACTTGGCGGGAACAGCGAGTAACACAACGGTAACAAACACGAATGTAATTCAGATACGCTCACTTAACAATACACACGTCGAGTTAAGAGAACATCTAATACGGACAACTTAAGTGGTCGTAGCGGTACAGCTGATGGCGTAAGTTTCTCAAGTGGACTTGGCTACCATGCGTGATGCAGGGATTGTAAAGGCTAGAGCACGCAGCGTAGCCAAGCCTGCTTCAAAAACTCCCGCTGCCAGCTGTACCGATACGACCTCGTGAGTTCTCTTCCATACAGCCAAAAAGCCGGCAACTAAAACAAAGTACAACGAAAAATTTCAAAACTAGGGAAATATTCATACTTCCAAAAATTTCGAAAATAAGAAAATATTCATATTTCCCCAGATTTTGAAAATAGGAAAATATTCATACTTCCCCAAATTTAAGAAAAAGGAAAACATTCATATTTTCCCGTAGGGAGATACGCTGTTGTAGAGACACTGTCTGCAGCAATACATAACTCGTGGACGCGCACGATAATTTTGTGCACGTAGGGCGCGGCAGCACAGCTCGCACCTTGGAGCAGCGAAATCAACACGTTCATCGCGTTCGTTTCTGCTGTTGTAAACGGTTGGTTTGGTTGCAAGCAGCAGAAGAGGGAAATCCACTCTACTGCTCGAACAAATTATTATTCTTCCTAATAAACATGAAATATACAATTGCACGATAACATTTCCCCTCGTATAATGTTATTTTTTTAAAAGGTCGCAAAACATGAAATGTCAATCATTTGTACCGGTACGTGTATGATCAATTTACCTATTGGTGCACACACGGCCCTATACGCGGGTAGCGTGTTAACTAACTGCTGCCGCTAGGGGGCGCGTCATTAGGTTTGGCCGCAGCATGAGAAGATGTTAGTTTAAGCCTTCCTAACCGCAACAAAGACGTTCCAAAGAGAGGAAGGAGGAAGGCACCATTTAGTATGGAGATAAGGGAACGCGGAATCTATGCACAAGGTGCACAAAAGAAGTTAAGTAGAGAAAGAAGTTCATGAAACAAGATAAAAGTTGAAGAAGAGAGGAGGTAAATGAGGAAGCAGCATGAAAGTCGTAGCTCTTAGACAACGACAGCACACTATAGAAACGATCCCATGGAGTATGGTCGTAGGGGCAGCATGAGAGGTGGCCAACAAGGCTCATGTAAGAGCTACGCGTCCTGTGAGGTGGCAAAGAAAGTGCCACGGTGTATGTTCCCCTACGAGTTATGCGTACCACTGCCTGCCTCTGTCTGGAAGGTGTGTGCGGCTACACGGATGATGGTCGCAAAATGCCTCCGAGTTGCTGAGAAAAATACGCTGGTTTTATACCAGTTTTTCAAAAGCGGCGCTCGGTACCGCGTGATTACCTCATGTAGGCCTACCTTCACACATGTTGCTGCTCAATGCACACCCATGTGTGAACGCAAACATGTGTGACTGCAGACATGTGTGAACGCAAACATGTGTGACTGCAGACATGTGTGAACGCAAACATGTGTAATTGCAAACGTGTGATTGTAAACACATTACAAGCATTAGTACTATGGTCATCATTAGATATTTGACTACCGCAGCAAAACCCCTGGGGTATAAGCCAGTGTCCTATAGGGAGAAATTATTTGTGCGGTCAGACATTGCGTTTCTTGAAAATGCTTTTCTTGGATAATTCACCTTTTTTTAAAATCTGATCGAAAAAAAGAATAATGTACGTCCAACTGAGAGAATTCGACTTCTCTGCGCCCTGAAGTTCACTCCAAGCAAAACCGTTGGCTTGTTAACAATAAAAATGCGTGGTTTTGAACCTTGTTGTCGAAGTGACATTCTACAGCACCAGATAAATGAACTTTGAATACGATTAGAAGGGGGCAACAGATCACTCTCACAGCCAGCTAATTAGTAAACGAACATTCAATTACCTATTTAAGCATCCATTGAATTGATTCATCGCATATTCGTTGAATTGATGAATAACTTATAGAATTCATGACGTTAGATGCCACCAGCAAGAAAATAACGAGAGAACATGGAAAGCTTTTACCAAGTCTCTTCTATTCAACACAGTCAGCGGTAGGTCGTCCCAACTTAATCGATGACATAACAAATGTTACTCGTATTTAACCCTCCCTTTGTACAACGTAAACATTCATACGAAAACCGCCTATATAATCATATGAACATACACGCACATACTCGTGTGGTGAACATACACGCACGTACTCGTGTGATGAAAATACACGCACATACTCGTGTGGTGAACATTTCCTGAATGCATCGCCAAAAATGACGCAGAACACAAGCGAAAAACAGCAGGTGAAACAAACAAATAGCATAAGAACAAAAAAAGCTGGCGCTGGACTTTCGGACTCGATAAAAAACAGCTTCCAGAACCCCACGTCGTGCGCCTCGTTTGGAAACAGGACAAAAATTATGGAGGCATTCGCTACTTCTGAATTTATTGCATAATCCTTCCTAATGAACTTAATGAGGGCATTCTCTAATAATTAATTTATAGAGGGCGTTATTTATTAATGAATTTATTTAAGGTATTCTTTACTAATGAATTTATTGAGGGCGTTCTTTGCTAACGAATTTATTGAGGGCGTTCTTTGCTAACAAATTTATTGAGGGCGTTCTTTGCTAACGAATTTATTGAGGGCGTTCTTTACAAGCCTCTCCGAGAAATCAGCAAGAAAAATACCTGTAGCTTCGAAAAGCATATGTATATAAACTGGACACCAAATTCGGAACACCTGCACTACGAACACATGCTACAAATAAGCCGGTAACTGAAACCAAAAAAAAAACAATAGATTGAAAAAGTATATAGAATGAAAAAGTAAAAATTGCCGGAAAATTTTGTGCATGTTGACACGGGCCTCAATACATCGAAAAAGTGTTATAAAAAGTTCAATAGTAAAAGAACACGCCGGGTATCTAGACTACGTGAAAATATAAGGTAGAATTCTCAATGGCGCTTGTGAAATGGGCGCCGCTTGGTAGAGTAGTTTGAGGAATTAGAAAAGCTAGACAAAGCGACTCTCAATTTTCTTCAAAATGAAAAAATTAAGGCGTGATTTCCTCAGTTCAACGACTGACCATTTCCCTAAAAATGAAGGAATTGCAGCCCAATTTATTCAGTTCAAGCAATTCGCAAATTGCCGCTAAATCAAGAAGTGGAGGCGTATATTCTACATTTCGTCACACCAAAGCATCTCTCAACTTGTTTACGACAGGTAAGTACTATATACTCTCGCTGATGGCTTTGGCAAATACATTTTTATCGGTTATTTTTCACATATCTGAAATTTTTATTGTTTTCGCTATTTTTTCACAGATCCTACATTGTTACCGTAGTTATTTTTCCACAGATCATAAATTTTAATTTTTACGTATTTTTTCACACAGCCTACATTATTTTCGTAGTTATTTTTTCACAAATCCAAAGTTTTTATTTCTATCTATTTTTCACAAACTCCACATTATTATCCCACTGATATTTTTCACACAACCTACTGTTTCAGAACAATGAAAATCGTATTTTCCAGTCATCATGAATTTAAAGGACAAGAACAGGAAGAGCACATTAGCAAAGAAGAATAAGGGAAGTGTTTCACATTGTTTCATTTTACCAGTGGTATTATGATAGCATACCCTATCAAAGTTTGCGTGAATCGGAGAGTAAGCACCGGTTTATTACTGACAATGTTGCCAGGGCTTCAGTGTTTCAAAGCTCAACACGTTGCTGGCCACACGACCCATCGGTGGGTCGCGCTTTAGTTCTTCCTGCTGCGAAACGACCCATCGATGGGTCATTTGATAAATTTAAACAATCTTTTAAACTTAATGCCATGTAATGAACGAAGTTAATGTTTGGTATTTCTGCAACTGCTAAAAGCTTTTGATTTAATTTTGAGTCAAATATTGATCTTCATTTTAACCTTTCGCAATCAACGTGCTAAGTTTCAATGCTTAACCGTTTTAATGCCAAAAGACTTATTTAGACAATATTCTAATGGTTGGAAGTATTATGTAAATCCTATTATAAATCATCGGTCTTTGTACCTACATCTTAATACTTGAATAAGAATAAACATTTTCATGTGGAAAATGGGTTTGCCCAATATTCCTCGGGTTCAATGAAGGCAGTCCACGACCAACACAATCCCAATCCGTCTTTAATTTCACGTTTTCAATGAAGGCAGACCACGACCAACACAATCCCAATCCGTCTGCTGTGAGAGACAAGAGCATAACCACCAACCCAGAGCACGCTTTCGCTTCGTGACATGGTCAATGCAACCTTGTTGTTTTTCATAGTTGTCTTTGTTTTTCAGTTCGCTGCAACCATTGCAACATTATTACCTGATAACCATTATGAATGAAGCGATCTCTTCATGATGACAGTAATGGCGATCGTAAAAATTTTAGTGGGAACGGCAATGGCGATGGTAAAAAAAATTCAGGAGCATCAGTAATGAGGACCGTAAAAATTTAGCTAACAAACAGTAGAGGCAAGAGAAAGAGGCAACGTCATGCCTTAAAGGCAAGGAATTATTCCTAGCAACGCTCACGCTACATCCCAGCGATGACGTGAAGTCTATTTATGGTCCCAAATTTGGACAATTCCTGCGCACAAGTACAAATTGATTCAACGATTTCGACGGACACTCGCTTAAAAAAACATATTTTCGCCCCCCGCAAGTACAAGGCCCAAAGAGTCCCCCGATCTTTCCTACAAAAGCAATCAGCGTTCATATGTATGAGGCAAAAACTAGACCTATTTGACGTTCAGAGAAACGGTGTCACGGTATTCGCTCAACTAAGTTAGATTAACCTCAGTTTCAATGTCCTACCTGTCCCTTCTGAAATTTGTGCAGTCAATTCAATCCTATTCTACAACAGAATTTATAGTTCATTCAATCCTATTCTTTAACAGGATTAATAGGGTCAATTCAATCCTCTTCTACCCGGTCGGAGGCGCAGTTTCTCCTCATTTTCATCAATATATCGCTGTACCATATTTTTTTCAAAAGTGGGCGCAGTTTTTCTTCTCTTTTGAAATTGATGTGGATCATGCCACCCCTATCTTTCACGTCTTTAGTATTTTCCTATTGACCTGTTTACACATCTGCTTCAATACTCAAAACACCATGTTCGAAATTATAGTAAGTCGTAGCGTCGTAAACATTTATCAGGAACACAACAAAACCCTTCCATTTTTATACAGGTCACTAACGAAATCCTCTAACAGAAATTTAATTTACAAATGAACGCTAAACTTGTGTTCACAAATAATAGTCAGCTCACTTCTATTTTCATGGTCACAAACGTAATCCTCTAAAAGAAATTTAATTTACAAATAAAGGCTAAATGGATCCACTTCGCATACACCTGTAACACAGCAACATGAACTATGCAGCGGGCATCAGCATTTTTTGCCTCGAACTTATAACGACTTTGAACCGCAAGCTCGCACCGCAGTCCCGTTCCCACCGATTGAAGTTACGATATTTGGAAAAGGTTTACGACGAGGTCAAGTTAAGCTAACTATTTTATCCATGTCTGAACGCAGACACCTTGTGCGTTTGCATGTAAGGGTGGGCCACAAAAATCCGAACTCTTATATTAAATGGGAATAACTTCGTAATTACTGCGACTATTTTCGTGCAGCTTCTATTCCTGGAAGAGTGTATCAGTGATGCGCGAGTGCCAATATTGCATCACAGTTCGGGTTATGAGGCCCAGTTTAGTCAGACGACGAGCAGCTTTGAGCCGAACAAAGGAAAACGTTACTAATCGAAACAAAACATGTATAAACCTCGAAACACCACGCAGTTCTGCGCAGATTTAAGATTAAATTGGTCGGCAGACAATCAATTAAGGTAAACTGGGAACTAATAACTCGTGATAACAGCGCACTTGGAACACAAAAATATCGCAACTAATTCACAAAAAGCAAAAATATCGGGCACTGGGATAGCCAGAAGAGCCTTTTTTCCTGCCAAAACCTTGGAAGTTATATTTCAAATAAAATTGAAGAAAAAGGACTGCCAAGCATCAGGTTGTAGGAATGCCAAATACTAAGAGGGTCTTCATCACTAAATTCCAGTTGAAAAATCATAGAAAAATGGGGATTTAGAGTAAGAAAAAGAACAATCTGGGTACCATGCTCCGCATATTTTCCAGGACAACACAGAAAGCAGGATATTAACATTACGGAACCGCAAAATGCATCAAATATGAGTGGAAAAGATTTCGCCAAGCTCTCTAACCAATCGTTTAGAGGACAGACAAGCACTTCTAGGGAGCATGAACAGTAACACAACGACACGGAAATTAACTCGGTACTAGTACATTCTCATCACGGGACTCGGGGCAACCCGAGGATGGGGGCCTCTGGGCTCGTCTCTGTTGCCATTATATGGTCTTATTAAATGGGGACAGGGGGACACGAGGACAAGGGACAGGGGGACGGGAGGTCAGGAGAGTTAGTCCGGGAAGTTGATCTGCTGCTATTTGTGAGAATTGATCGCATCAACATCGGGATGTGCGGACACGACACTTCTACATCACGGGCCACATGATGATGTACATGATGCGAGGGGTTGCATCACACATCACCACACTGTCACGTTGGATACAAGTGACCGCATCATTTAGGCTAGGTCAAAATAAAAATGATGGTAAGCTCACTTGACGACATCTTCGGTCAAAGCCTACTTAGTTGTCCTTCTCGCATTTCTGCGTTACCTTTTAGCGATTATCTCGATGTACAAACTCACTCACGCGGAAACGAGGGAGGGAGCGAAAGAGAAATTGGAAAAGAAGAAGAAAAGCAGACAAAAGAGAAGGATGGGCCAGAATGCTGCAGTGGGTCTGGCAGTTACTAGAGCAACAGTGAGGAACAAAGAAGCGGTAGTGTGGGGCCATAAGCAACACTTCGAACCAGAACAACCCAGTCCTTGAGGACAACAACCCAACTCTCAAGGATAACAACCCAGTCCTTGAGGACAACAACCCAACTCTCAAGGATAACAACCCAGGCCTCAAGGACAACAACCCAGGCCTTAAGGACAACAACCCAGACTTTAAGAACACAAACTTTAAGGATAACAACCCAGGCCTCAAGGACAACATCCCAAACTTTGAAGACAACAACCTAGCCCTTGAGAAAACGACAGAAAAAAAATTTAAGCCGGGGTAGAAATTTCTCACCGACCGCTTCCATAGCAAGTGCAGTCGGTCCGCGAGTTGTGTGCCTTGTGTGAAGCTCTACTTATGCAGGCAAATTATCAGTAAACGCTCTTCACCTCGCACTATTAAGATGTGAGTAACATTAGATCCCATCAAGTATTATAAGTTTGTGCCTCCCAAACCACAACACAGGTCTTATGTACTCCCACGTGAGTTGACTCGGACAAAAAATCACAAGCACACTCCAAATCCAAAGAGAGGAAGGCACCATATAGTATGGAATTAAGGGAAAGCGGAATCTATGCACAAGGTGCAGAGGAACATCAAGTTGAGAAAGAAGTGTGAGAAACAAGGTAAAAGTTGAAGAAGAGAGTAGTAGGTGCTGAAAAACAGGACAGCAATGAACCGGAAAAAAATGGTGTAACAAAACAAAAGCACAATATATCTCAGGACCTCACATATTCCCCTTCAGAACCCCCTCAGAAGAAAGCTTGCATTTATGAAAAAATGTTTTTTTTCAGCGAAGCCTTACGCGGTCATGAAGAGTGTAGGATAGAACGAATGTAGAAGTCCCAAAAACTGAAATTAAAGGAAGCGGTCACGTAAAAAAAGGGATGAAGCGTTGAAACATTCCCGAGACAAACATCTACTATACGGGACTAAGGGGCAACCCGAGAATGGACCACTCGGCTGCGCGGCCATTTTCTATTCCACAACAACACAACTGACAACCTAACATCCACACATTTGTTGTGAGATTCACTGCAGGGCTTGGTGCTGCGTCACCTCACGACCTCTTCGAGGGACAACTGAACTTGATATTTACACGTTAATAAAGGTACAGCCGATGTCCAAGTTGCACGCCTCCCTATCAACACCGACTGCGACGTGAGCCATTTTCTATCTCTGAGGAGTTTTCATTATGCCGCTGACCAATCAGTAGCCATAAACTCAATTATTCAAAATACTTAATCTAAACAATATAAAAACTCGATCCAGTTCATGTTTTTTTTTTTCGGCATTGCTTACTACAATTGACTTTATTTTGAATTGAATATTAAACTCCAATCTTACCTGCCACAGTCAAAGTATTGAAACCTCAACTTACACGCAGGACAACTAGTCCTAGTAACTCATCATCTCAAACAAATGTTGTATAAGTTTAAGAACTGGACCTAAGTTTCATGAATAAACTTAGGTCTAGTTTTATTTACCATGAAACTATGAAGTCAGTGTTAATGGGGAGGTGTGCAAAATGAGTACCGGCTGCACTTCTATGAACGTGTAAATATCAGATTCAGTTGTGCCGCGAGGAGATCCTCAGGTGATGCAGCACAAAGTTTCATGAACAAAACTTAGGTCTAGCTCATAAACTAATAGAGCGCTTGACTCAGATTATGAGTTACAAGGAATCAAGTTTTACAAATAAAACTTTGGTCCGTTTCACAGATTATAAGTTACATGATCCAGTTGTTATGTGTCTAAGTTGAGGTTAACACCATAACTCGAGCATCGACTGCACTCTGGATGTCAGTGAAACGATTTGAGCGCTTTTGAAGCTAGTTTCATTTCCAAAGAGCATTGCGTAACGTGGAACACCTAAAGCCCTTCGACACGAGTCTCGTCAGTAACATTGATAGACGGCATTCAACAGCAATGTTATCAGACGGCATTCAACAGCAATGTTATCAGACGGCATTCAACAGCAAGTGAACAACAAGACGCTTGGACCTCGTGAAGTTCCACTACTTCGACCCAAACCTGAACCGTGTGTGACAGTCACAACATAATGGACAACTCCCGCATAACATACGGTGGCGAGCTAAACATGGTTCGTTTGATTCCTGTATGAAAACTTGGTGTGTAGGGCACTGCCGCAATATAATGGACAACTCCCGCATAACATACGGTGGCGAGTTCAACATGGTTCGTTTGATTCCTGTTTGAAAACTCTGTTTGTGGAGCATTAGAGGTTTTAAGATTTCGGCAGACATGAACTTTGACAAGGTACAGCGCACGTGAACGGAATTGAAGACGTAAACTATTTCGTGGGAACACACATTTTGCTGGAAATGAACAGCAACGAAAAGATTGTTTCATTTCTTGGAAGGGAACGACGAAGTAACACAAGGAAATGTGCTATTTTAGGAATGGAGCAGCATATTAACACACAAACTAGTGAGCTATTTTTCGAAAGGGAACAATGGAAATGCGAAGGAAATGAGCTTTTTCACAGAAGAGATCAGCGGAGCAACACAAAAATGGGCTATTTTTTGGAAGGGAACAGCGAAGTAACACAAGAAATCGGGCTACTTCACGGAAGGGAACAGCGAATTAGGCTATTTAATGCTACAAAGACATTCGTTAGAATGCAAAGTCGATCATCACACAACGACCAGTTCTGTCGTAGCTACAGTTAACAGTTTCGTCCAAAAATATACGAGCTCTAACTATGAAGCAGAATTGTAGCAATAGAAGAAATATATCTACCATCACTAGCGACTACAATGAAGAAACTTACAATAGGAAACATGACTATGTACAGAAGCACCACTAACCTAATTACTCCTAGGCTTATTTCACATCGATTGAACGAACGAAAAGTCGCATTACGCTTACGAGATAGCACTAACAAGACCATGTATTGACAATTATAATTTAATATCAGTATTAATAATAATAATTTACACATAAAATTTGTTCGAATTGGAGCGCTTCCGCGGCCTGCCGCTGTCATTGGCGGAAAGCGATTCCAAAGACTCCCTGGTTTGCAATTGACTGAGGAACGCGCGTTCGGACGCCGGCGAGCAGTCGCCGATGGCTACGGATGCCCGGCTCACAGGGGGGTGTCCGATTGTGATGTGGGTGACCAGTGATCCTGTGCCTCCATCCCGCACCGTGGTCCCCGAGTCACCGCCTGCATCCAAAATACCCTCATGGTTCATATGTCGGGCGCTGGGATGGACTGATGCGAAAATGGTGCCCGCTGACGGGGATATAAACGAGCCAGCTTCCTCGGCAGCAACGTGCACGCTGATTCTCGGGTTGCTCTCTCTCGTCTGAGAGAAAGATCGGAGACGGCGTTCTTTGACAGCCTTCTTGCTGGGGATGGAGTACCCTCGAACTCTGTGGCCAACGCCTTCGAGACCGCGTTGAGAAAACACGGACGCCAAATTGGGAGGCAGGAGCGGAGGTTTGCCATTGACATCTCCACGATTGCTTAACTGAGAGCCCACTGTTGAATCGTGGGAGAGATTCTCTGACGGAGGCCCAGTTACCAAACTTGCGTGGCTGCCTCGTTGAAGACGTCGACTTAACTGAAGTTTCTCGAGTCTTTGGGCGAGAATCTGCCTGGTTTTCTCTCGCTTATCGTCGAGGGGAGGCGGCGTCTGGTCCTCCATGATGTGGAGGTACTGCTGGAGGTACCCTGAGGCTACATGGGGGGGTGGATAAGACCGGCTACACCCTAGAATAGCATCGAAATCGTCCACTTGTTTCAAGACAGGGGCATTTTGATCCACAGAAGAAAGGTTATGCGAGACAGAAATTTCGGTCACCTCTGAAGGCTCGACACCGCCGTTGCCCCAAATGTTATCACCACCAGCAACATGCACCGTGCAACTACCACCCTCTCTAGCACCGTCAGTGTCCAATATAAAAGCCTCGTTACTCTTTGCACCAAGATATGTTTGGTCGAAAGACACCGAAGGTTCATCAGTACACAAAGAAGGAAGCGTGTGGTGGTCGTCCCTTGAATATGCAAGAGATGGTAGGACAGAGGGAGACGAAGGAGCGACAGGGATAGAGTCAAAATCCCCAAGGGAATTAGGGCCTGAATCGAGAAGCAGATTCGACGAAGTGGAATCCAACTCGTCCAAGTTGTAAGGGTCGGTGTGTGTGAGGCTTGAAACCGAGCTGGCCGCTTCAGAGCGGTTGTCATCTTGGGCATCGGAGGTCGGTATCACAGGGATGTTAAAAAGAGAATCGTCGTCGTCGTCGTGCTCCCCACGAGTTTTAAGTTCCGAACGTTGTATGGCATGGAGGGAGTCTGATTTGTTGGTTTTGTAAGAGTCCACTTCACTGTTAACTTCGGCGTAGCCATGCACAGATTGCAGGGGGTACGGAAACGATTCTTGACCGGACAAGTTGTGTTTGTATTGAGATTGCGCATGAGGAGTGTGGTGTTGATTTTCTTGCAGTAATTCTTTGGGGCAAAGGCGATAAGGTACACGTTTATCACAATGTTCGCATGCCTCCAGGCTTTGTTGAAGCACGAGCTGGTCGTGATATCGTCGATTTCGGTGAGGAGGGAAGTTTGGGAAAGATTGTTGGGAATATCGAAGGTCTGAGAGCTGGTGGGGGTCGTAGAAGGCAGGAAAGCTTGGTTTAGAATCAGACGTTCGGTCTGACTTGTTGGGCCTGACACGATAATAAAGGCTGGAAGGTGGCGTCCTATTCGTCACGGATTTACTTTCAAAAGCAGCGACAGCTCTCGCCAGCTTGACCTCGTATCGAGCCGTGACTGAAACAGAAGAAGAAAGAGACCAGTGTCAGAAAAACCAGATTTGTTGCAAAATACAGGGAAGGTAAATGACTGTGTGCTTTTAGTGTAAATCTTGTAGGGCAACAGTGCGGAGGCAGACATGCAGGTCTAAGAAGACTTATGTAGAATTAACTTGAAAATAACATGAGCTGCATGACCCATTTTAAGGAGGGTTGCTACTCAAAACCTATACATAAAATTACTAAAGTGGAAAACTAAAGAGTGAAAAAGTACTCATGAATTACATTAATAAAGCGAGGATTTTATGCATGGAGGCTGAGCAGCACAATCAACAAACGGAAGGGAGGGCAAGCTAGCAAGTGATACCCATGTAATCCGAGAAAAATTCACGTCAAAATTCTAACGATGTTTCACCATGTGAGTAATTAGACAATCCGTATTAACACGTTCACTGCGTTTCCGCTGCTATTAACAGTTAGTTTGGTTAGGTTGTAAGTAGCAGAATTGGGAAATTGATTTTCCAGCTTGAAAAATTTTTTATTCTTCCCAATGAATTTGAAAAACACAATTGCACGATAACATTTCTTCTCGCATGATAACAGTTTTAAAAAATGTCGCGAAACAGATAAAATGTGGTGTATATTTATACCGATACGTAAATGAGCAATTTACCTGTCACCTGTTGGTACACATGTGGCCCAACACGTAGGGAACGTGTTAACATGCAACTGAGGAAAAAATAACTTCTCAGGAGTAATTAGACGATCCGTGTTAACATGCAACTGAGGGGAAAACTTTTTAGGAGTAATTAGACAATCACTATTTACATGCAACTGACGCGAAAAATGACTTCTTTCGCTCTGCGTTACTGCACGTGGATGAAGAGAAATCGCAAATCTTCAAATAAAACGTGAGAGGAGAACGAAGCTTCATCAAGGACACTCGTCACACAACACTCGAATGCAAAGATTAAACGTTAGTGCAGGCTTCCCTAATCCCACCAAAGGTGTTCCAAAGAGAGGAAGACTCGAATTTAAAGGTGTTCCAAAGAGAGGAAGAATCGAATTTAAAGGTGTTCAAAAGAGAGGAAGACTCGAATTTAAAGGTGTTCCAAAGAGAGGAAGACTCGAATTTAAAGGTGTTCCAAAGAGAGGAAGAATCGAATTTAAAGGTGTTCAAAAGAGAGGAAGACTCGAATTTAAAGCCGTTCCTGACACTAGAGGAGCGCGACATGTCATTATACAATTTCTGGAAGACACGAATACAGAAATAAATATCATTTATCAGGAGTGCAATTCCACAAATTTGTCAGTTTTCCTGCTAACTCGAGGCACTAACCTAACCAAATAGGCCTATCATAGTTAAAGGTTTAAAACTAAGAATACGGATACATTTAAAACTGATAATAAATATATAATTAAAACTTAAAATACGAATACAAATAAAACTTATAATACTTATAAATTTAAAACTTATAATAGGTATATATTTATAACCTATCATAAGCGAATCCAACAGCGCTGCAATTCCTAGTACGTCAAGGGGTGACTATCGCAGAATCAGCAACAATGTAACACTTGTTGCACGTGTGAATCAGCTATACTTGTTGCATGTGCAAATCAGCAGCACGAGTTGCACATGCAAATTACCTACACTTGTACGAGTCTGTTACAAATTTAAATCAGTATTCAGGTAGAGGCATTATCTTTTTTGCTCAACTCTTCATCCTCTCGCATGGGAGGCCGGTGTGCCGTGCAAGCGACGTTGTGCGTTAGCCTTCGCTCTTCAATTGTTTACTCTCATTGTACCTTTTGGTTGCCGAGGTTCTCAGGTCTTACTTTGCCGGCGTATCGAGCTGAGCCAAGCGGGGCACGTGAATTTTGCGCCCTCGCAGCAACACTTAAATTGAATTGCCTAACTCGGCTGAAGCAAAGATGAAACCCAGAATAAACAAATACATTTCCTAATGCATCAGTTGCTAGCGCTACCATACTATTTCCAAGTCTAATTCATACAACTGAAATTTGCAAAAAAAAATTTGCAAACAAATTTTCAAACAAAGCATTTTCTGGCAAAAATGAGTGAAAATGAAAGGTTAAGATCACCCAAACGAACAACACACTCCATGGAGTGGACCCAAACACAGCGATGGTTAAACGCCACACCGAAATGAACGAGACAAGGGCACGCGTACATCAACCATGTCTAAATTTTAGAAAATCTTACAGAGAAATATTTTTTTCATCCCAAACCACGCAAATTTTAAAGAAAAGTATAAATAAATTCAGGCTTACGTTTCCCACAGGGAGTATTTAGGAAATTATTGACCGATTGTAAGTTACCATTTAGTATGGAGGTAAGGAAATGCGTAATCTACGCACTAGGAGTGTTCCTACATAGGATCCCGTGAGCATTAAGTTGAGAAGAAAGGTTTTGAAACAAGATAATAGTAGAAAAAGAAAATCAGAGGTGGTGAAAAAGAGGACAGCATTGAACCAAAAAAAGATGGCCTTAAACAAAAACAAAAAATATCCCATTTCAACACAAGTAGGGCCAACCTAACTTTCAGCTCGGGACTTCACATTTTCCCGGTGGGAGTGCACACAACACAAAGCTGGGCAGGAGTAACACGACACACAGCACCGGGAACACAACACACAGCACCAAGCACTGGGCAGGAGGAACAGAACACAGCGGCTTACTTGCCAGGCGGGCCCCGTCTGCCGTGAGGGCACCCAGGGGTGCGGGACCGAGAACAGGGGGGGGGACGGATTGTGGATAGAGGCGTGGGCGGAAAGGAAATGAGACGTGGGCTTAAAGGGAAGGGGAAGAAAGTGGGGGAAAGAGGAAGAGATGAGGAAGAGGCGAGGGGGAAAAAGGAAAGAAAGCGAGGGAAAAGAGGAAAAGGTGTAAATAAAGGAGAAACAATGATAGAAAAAGGGAAAACATGTGGAAGAGAAGCAAAAACGTAGGCGAAAAGAGGAAGAGACGTAGGCGAAAAGAGGAAGAGACGTAGGCGAAAAGAGGAAGAGACGTAGGCGAAAAGAGGAAGAGACGTGGGCGAAAAGAGGAAGAGACGTGGGCGAAAAGAGGAAGAGACGTGGTCGAAAAGAGGAAGAGACGTGGTCGAAAAAAAGAAGAGACGTGGAGGAAAACCCTTATGAAGAGAGCGGAAAGAGACACAGCAGGAGGACACTAACTAATGAAGAGCAAGAAAGTGGGCTTGGCAGCAAAGACATTTCCTCAGAAAATTCTCCGATGGCATTTCCCCTCGTACATCAGGGAAGCAGGAGTGAAAGGAAGGCAACAATGACTCCGGCGCGACAAATTGTAATAACGAACTAAGTGCGGAGCCAACAAAAACTGCCTAGCGTGATCGCTAACCTCTCGCAACCAGACCTTGCGCTTTCGATGGTGTAGATATCATGCAAGCAACGTGCAAACGATGCATTGAAAACATTTCAGAAGAATGGCATTCATGAAAATAATAACGATGGAAGTTTGAGAGTACAGGTAACAATTAAATTAAAATTGGACATAGAAAATGTATCAAAACTATACGCGAAACAAAAGTAATAAGGAAGAAAATTCTTCAAAAAAATAACCTTGGAGACTTGAAAGTACAAGTTACAGATTAGAGGTTAATTTCAGCCTCACTAACCCCAACGAAGGCATTCCGAAGAGAGAAAAGAGGAAGGCCCCATTTAGTACTGAGTTAAGGGAACGCGGAATCTATACACAAGATGCATGAAAAACAGTAAGTTGAGAAAGAAGTTTATGAAACAAATTTAAAGTTGAAGAATAAAGTATTAAAAACTGAAAAACAAGATAACAGTGATCCGAAAAAATATGGTCCGTAACAAAACAAAAAAACTGTTCTATTTCAACAAAAAGGAAGGCCTGCCTAACCTTTAGCTTAGGGCCTCGCATATTTCCCCCAGGAGCGCTAATCCCCAGATACAATGGTTGTATTCCCCCGAGGGGAGAAAAACAGGGAATCTATGCCCAATGTGTGTTCCCACATAGGATAGCCTACGCACAGAAACAGCAAGCGAAGAAAGATGAACTAGATTATATATGAGTTTAAGCCTCCCTAGCCGCTAAATAAAAGTGTGTTGCGAAGAGAGGAAGGCACCATTTAGTATGGAGACGAGGGAACGCAGAATCTTTGCAGAAGGGGCATAGACACAGAAAGTTGACAAAGAAGTTCATGAAACAAGATAAAAGTTGAAGAAGAAACTAGTAGGTGCTGAAAAAAGGTGGTCCTTAACATAACAAAAAACGTTTCATTCCAACAAAAAGAAGACCTGCCTAACTTTTAGCTCGGGACCTCACACATTTTCCCCCTGGGAGTGCAAATTCCCATAGATACAATAGTTGTATTCCCTGATGGGGCAGTGAAGAAAGAAGAGGAAGAAAATACAAAGAAGAGGAAGAAAATACAAAGAAGAGATAGCGAAGAAGGTACAGAAACTGAAAAAACTATGTGGGCACGAAAGACAAAAATCTCGAAGGCCTATCTCTTGCTGAGAGACCTAACAGTATCCCCCCTCGGGGCGCCAGTCCTCATGGCAAACCTGGCCCGCCTATTGTCTATTGTCCCATGTTCCTGAGACAGTGGAGGAGGGAGCTAGGGAACGAATAAAACACAGAACAAGAGGTGCGAACCAACGAACACGAACGAGAAAGCGAAAGAACAATAAATGAAATACAAAAGACAAGCAAAAAGAAACAGGGGCATGTGAGAAGAAGAACAGGAGGAGAGTAAGAGGTGCGCAGGACAGACACGAAGTAGAATGAGATAGTATAAGAATGATGGGAAAGAAAGATGGGAGTAAAGGATAGAGAAAGATGGGAGTAAAGGATGGAGATAGATCAAAGAGAAGGATAAGATGGTGAAAAGGAAAAATTAGGGAAGAACAAAAGAAGAGGGTTAGAACAGAAGGAGAAAAGAAATATGAGATGGAGGAAAGAGGTGAAGAAGAGCAGGAGTAGAGGACAGGTATTAAGGAAAATAGGAATTGAAAAAGATAGGAATAGAAAAGGATTGGAATAAAGAAGGATGGGAATTGGAAAGAAAAAGAGTAGAGAAAGATAGACAGAGAGAAGGACGGAATGAGAGGAGCAGCATAGGAAAAGATTTGTAAAAGATGAAGAAAAGGAAGAAGAAGATCAGTACAAGATGAAAGAAGTAGTAGGTAAGGACAGGCAGAAGGAGCAGAGCAGGACAGGAAGTAATAGGTAAGGACGGGGAAAAGAAGAAAGGTAAAAGCCAGCAAGAGATGCAGGCAGAAGCAGAGCAGCACAAGAGGCGGCTTAGAGAGGCAGGATGGTGCAGTCAGAATAAGACCCCCACACGTCCGCGTCTGCACGCAGGAAGGCAACACAATGATAACGCGCTCCTCTGCCTCCAGAATACAACATACAGGGTGTACTCAAATAAATGTAATCATCCTCTGAAGGACGTAACTTGTGTCTCATTTGTTCTTGTTTCAGGTACATCCTAGTCCCTTTTTATGACCATCATTTGTTTGAAATTTAATGTTCTTTTCTATGATTTTAATAAATGTTAATAAATACCTACATCATAATATCAAACACCTATATCACACGAAAATACAAGAATACTGAATGGTCAAAGAGTGAGGACGTTTGTTTGGGACCCCCTGTGCAATGATTTAAGTGTGAAGGCGATAATTCAAGTGTACAGGCGATAATTCAAGTGTACAGGCGATAATTCAAGTGTACAGGCGATAATTCAAGTATACAGGCGATAATTTAAGTGTACAGGCAATAATTTGAGTATAAAGGCGATAATTCAAGTATAAAGGCGATAATTCAAGTGTACAGGCGATAATTCAAGTGTACAGGCGATAATTCAAGTGTACAGGCGATAATTCAAGTGTACAGGCGATAATTCAAGAGTACAGGCGATAATTCAAGTGTACAGGCGATAATTCAAGTGTACAGGCGATAATTTAAGTGTACAGGCGATAATTCAAGTGTACAGGCGATAATTCAAGTGTATAGGCGATAATTCAAGTGTACAGGCGATAATTCAAGTGTACAGGCGATAATTAAAGTGTACAGGTGATAATTCAAGTATAAAGGCGATAATTCAAGTGTACAGGCGATAATTCAAGTGTACAGGCGATAATTCAAGTGTACAGGCGATAATTCAAGTGTACAGGCGATAATTCAAGTGTACAGGTGATAATTCAAGTGTACAGGCGATAATTCAAGTATAAAGGCGATAATTCAAGTGTAAAGGCGATAATTCAAGTGTAAAGGCGATAATTCAAGTGTAAAGGCAATAATTCAAGCACCTTGGGCAACGCAGCTTCTCTTATGCTCAAGTACACATGTGATAAATGCAGCAGAGTCAAAAAAACTCGCTGAAACGTCCGTCGATCGATGTGTAACATATGCTGCTGGCTTTAAATGAATTTAATGTCATTTGTGAGAACCTAGAAGTATTTGGTGAGGCAGTCAATACTGCTTTTTTAGGCTTCCACAGCCTATTCAAAAGTGCAGGATCGACTGCCACACCCTGTAAAAACACTGACCAACTATCTGCATGCTCATCAACAAGCAGATCTGAGAAGGAATGCGATTCCAATGCAATAAGACCGCGCGTGCAGAAGAACTGAAAGACTACTTTGCAGCCATGTGTTCTCAAAACAAGGATAATTTTATGAATTTAACGTTGAAAACTCTTAATTTCTGCACAGAAAGGGCATAATTGTGCACACAGACAGGAAGGTAATGTACAGGGCCATCCATGAGAGAAAGCAAAATAACGAGACAAATATTAGGAGACATTTAGATGCGTGTTCTATAATAGCATGCAAACGACCACATCTCGTCTCATGCCGACCGCTCGCAAGGAACGACGTGACAAAGCACCAACAGAAAATTGCAAGTCCTCTAACATTAGCGCGCGAGACTGTTCGCTTTTATATTCACTGTGCGAAAAAAACATGCTTGTTTGTATCTTTTTGGGAATAGGAGAAAGGCCTTCAAATATTTCGGATTGCTGGCAGTATATTTATTTCAAGTAGTGACTATAATAATGAACTTTTTCAACACTACCAGTAAATTGAAACGGTGGGTAGAACCCACCGACCGTAATACCTGTACATAGACGATATAAAAGATCGCTCGCACCAATCAACGCATTAACACTGCCTGTGAATAGAAGCGTAAGAAGATTGCCCGTACCTATGAACGCACTGGTGGTCCGACGGAAGCGTTCACAGCAAATCCATCATGGGCTGAGAACACGATCGATGTCTCCGGCCAGGAACTCTCGCCACCTGACTTGACCTTAGACAACAGGTGGAGAACAGATGGTCACAGTAGTTGCCATGCGCAAAAGATTGGCCACAGGTGTTGCCAGTCGCAAAAGAATGGCCACAGTTGTTGCCAGAAGTAGAAAGGTGGTCGTAGTTGTTGCCAGGCAATGAAGAATGGCCACAGTTAATGCCAGGCGCCGAAGAATGGCCACGGTTGATGCCAGGCGCCGTAGAATGGCCACAGTTGATGCCAGGTGCCGAAGAATGGCCACAGAAATTCCCGTGGTCACACACGTTGGCATCAGACGGAAGTCTATCACAAGCGTTCACGGGTACTTGGTCACAACCAAGGGCTGACGTGGGAGAAAAACTGCTACATACGTGTGCATGATGGTCATAGAGCACAGAAATACGACCAGGAGCCTCTGCGATGGACCGGTGACCGGCAGTAGAGACGCAGTTGTTGAGGTGACACAGGGCAAAAGGACTCCCAGAAGACAAGCGGTTTGTGGGGCTGTAGTGGGGCGAGGGGCAGTGGAGAGCTTCTTGACGGCAATGAGGATTGTGCGACGAATGAGAATAGTTGCACAGCAGTACAGCATGCTCACACTTGGCACCTGGGGGTAGACACACAAGAGCTATCGTTGACTGATGCGAGTGTAGACAGTGCTGTGGCGCCACGGGAGAATGTTGACACGCTGGAACATGCTTGAATTGAGGAGAATGTTCACACACCGGAACATGCTTGAGCTGAGGAAGAGAATGCTGACATAGAACCCCAAAATGATGGTCGGAGTGCATGTCGTGAAAGACAGCAGGAGACCGGTGACACGACTCCGGTGAATCCTGTACCGTAGAAGGCGAGTACTGACACAAACTGGCACACAGGTCACAGTCCTGACACACGTTACTACATCGCTCCAGAGAGCGTGGGTACAGCTCAAGCGACCGTTGGTCAAGACCATGGGTCACATTTCTCGCTGCGGCGGGGGATCGTTGCCACGATGGTTGACCGTCAGAAAGTTTGCGAGAAAAAGGCCAATTGTGGCCGAGGGTGAGGGACCTGCAGTGCCGAGCTGTTCGTTTGAGGCTCCCTCCCACACCACCAGACGACGTGGTTGTCTCCTCCGAACTGAGATGCCGGGACGCTGGCGTGTCTTCGTCTTTGTCGCTGCTGTCAGACCGAGATTTTCGGCTTCCGAGGCGGTCCCGAGCAGCGACGTCTCCGCTCACATTTTGAACAGCGGCATTAGCATCCTGGATTGTTTGTTTACCGTTCACGTGTTGGTGAACAGCGTTGCTCGGAACGAGCTCTCCGCTAGGCCCAGGAACGGAACCTAAGTTTGAGATATTCAAATCCCTCTCCTGAGCGACGACGACGTCAGTGGAATTGTTTCCATCAGGAGTGACCCCAAAACAAGGCCCTGGAACTTCGTCCCCAGAACATTGAGTTACCGGCTTCACTTCTAGAACTTGATTACTTGAAGCGATCTCCTTATAACTCGCAGGTACGCGGCAGGGTTCAGTAACATCGGTTCCTCTCAGGCTAATACTATGACAGCGGCTACACGGTTTGGACTGTAGGGCAGGCGGTCCATCAGGGGTAATTTCGGTGTCAGGCGAGGACTTGTGGCAGTCTAGCTTGGACTGGATAAGGCCCCAAATGCCGCTCCGACAACTGCGTGAGGTCTGGCGTCGGTTGGACAGCGTGGCGTACAAGAAGTCATGATTGGCCTGCCGACATCGACCGACCACAACCGTCGGCTCCTGGCGGCCGAATTTGCGACGTCGGATGGGCGAGAGCAGCAGAGACCGACACAAGGAGGACGGTGAGGCGCTGCAGCGCCGGTGCACCTGATGGATGCAGCAGCTGCACTGCGGGGCTAGCAGGTGCACCACGCACAAGCAGTTGGGATGCACGAGGGCAGGCTGGCACGTCAGGTGCAGAGCAGGTGCACTGCGTGCATCAGATGCCGGCTGGCGGCAAGCTGCAGTGCCGTAACCTGAAGAGCTGCCGTAAGATGCAGTGTCAGCTGCACGCAGCGGCAGCTGCACTGCACCAGCATCAGCTGCAGGTCGACCGTCAGGTGCAGGAGGCATTGCATCAGACGCAATCCGTGTGCCAGGTGCAGGAGGCGGTGTACGTGTGTCAGGTGCATGAGATGGTGTACGTGTGTCAGGTGCATGAGACGGTGTACGTGTGTCAGGTGCATGAGACGGTGTACTTGTGTCAGGTTCATGAGACGGTGTACGTGTGTCAGGTGCATGAGACGGTGTACGTGTGTCAGGTGCATGAGACGGTGTACGTGTGTCAGGTGCATGAGACGGTGTACGTGTGTCAGGTGCATGAGACGGTGTACGTGTGTCAGGTGCAGGAGGCGGTGGACGTGTGTCAGATGCAGGAGGCGGCAGGTGCACTGCAGGAGGCGGCGTGTCAGGTGGCAGGTGCGCTGGAGCTGGGCAGGTGTCAGGTGCACGACGCAGGCGGCGCAGAGGAGCTGTCCGACATCAGGCGGTAGCGGCCCACGTAACGCTCCGGGCAATGGGCGTCTGCAGGCCAAACGGTCGGGCGGGCAGGCGTGCGGGCAAACCGGCGGGCAGGCGTGCGGGCAAACCATTGAGCAGGCGTGCGGGCAAACCGTTGAGCAGGCGTGCGGGCAAACCGTTGAGCAGGCGTGCGGGCAAATCGTTGAGCAGGCGTGCGGGCAAACCGTCGAGCAGGAGTGCAGGCAAACCGTCGTGCGGGCACACAGCCATGCTCGGACACAAAGCGCCGCAGCAGCCGAGAGTTGGCGTCACAGCGATGATGGGAACAGCACGCGCTGGCACGCAAGGGCCCAAAATTGGGCAGCGGTGCCCCAATATCAAAAGCGGTGCCCCCGAATTCACAAGCAGTGACAGTAGTCATGGTAAGTTAGAAGTAGCCACAAGATGACCAACCGCTTCCAGAAATGATCAACGGCGAATCAAAAGTGATCAGTGGCAAGCCATTAAGAGCCAGTGATATACCAAATACAGCCAGTGGAAACCGAGATATAGCCAGTGGCCGGTCAGCAACAGCCAGTGACGTCGCAGAACCACGCACAGGGCGCCATAACGAACAACATGCGTCGTGAGGCCGGCAACAGTTCAATAGGGAAAGCGCACAGCAGCTCAGCCAATGAATCGCGAAATGCACGGTGCGTCATAGATCACACAGCCAACAAATCCCAGACATTGCGCCAAAATTTGTGCTTTCCATGAAAATTTGAGCTTTCGCAACGGAAATTTACAGTTTCGCAGCAGGAATTTACAGTTTCGCAACAGGAATTTACAGTTTCGCAACAGAAATTTACAGTTTCGCAACAGGAATTACAATTTCGCAACAGGAATTTTCCAATTTCGCAACAGGAATTTACAGTTTCGCAGCAGGAATTTACAGTTTCGCAGCAGGAATTTACAGTTTCGCAGCAGGAATTTACAGTTTCGCAGCAGGAATTTACAGTTTCGCAGCAGGAATTTACAGTTTCGCAGCAGGAATTTACAGTTTCGCCACAGGAATTTAGTTTCGTAGTGGGAATTTACAATTTCGCAAATTTATTGAACGCAATGACAATTTACAGTTTCGAAATGGCAATTTACGCCTCCGCAAAGGAAATGTACAGTTCCGTACAGGAAATAATTAGAAATTTTGCTCTCAAGCGAAGAAGTGTAGATATCGGGCAAGAAGTGAGATGGCAAAGACAAGCAGCAACGCGTCGCCACATGGGGCAGCAATGGAGGCACGAGATAAGTACCAACACAGTAAGACAAACACAAACCAGAATTTGGATGCAATAATTAGCACACATAATGCAGGAAAGAAGCTCAATTTTGACGAATGGTTACGAGTTCGACATTTGCATTTGTAATACACGTGAGCGGTTGTGAGAGACCGATTTAAAGTAAGCTTTATGAGAGGCGCGAATGATGTTTGAATAAATGACATACGTGTGATTTAGGTTAGGTATAAACATGGTTTAGGACAGGTTTATTTATATTTGATTTATTGAGGGCTTAGGAATGTTTTGTCAAGGATTAATTTACATGGTGTGTACAAGAATTATTTATGCTTTGTTACGTATGATTCATGTAGGGGTTATATAAAGTTTGTATATAGTTCGAACGCGGTTTGAATATTTGTACAATTTGTCCGAATACGGAATATTTTAAGGTATTTTTTAAAACGCTCGAATAAGGTATAAGGTATTTTCATTAGCTTCAAATAAGGTATGAGGAATTTTTATAAGGCTCGAATAACGCACAAGGTTTTTTTATAAGGTTCAAATAATGTATAAGGCATATTTATGTTCGATAAGGTATTATAAATACATCGTTCAAATTAGACTCAGGCATGAGGAACGAGCACACGCAATGTGAAGCAACACCGAACACATAATACCCAACGCGGCAAAATAAAATTAAGCCGACACATCACACGGCGCACAAACCATAAAACATTCAAATTTCACGACGAAACCAAAACGGGCGGCAACACATAAAATGAATACGAACATTTAAATAATTAAGTGCTCATAAATGTGAATAAATAAACAAGTAAATAAAGAAAGTAAAACGATTTCACGGTGTTATAACATAAAACACATTTCGATGATATCGCGTCCATGAATGTAAACAAATAGCAAAGCTCCAGCAAGCAGAATGTGCCAGAACACAACGAAAACGAGTACACATGGATATGGGACAAATGCACGGCGGTCACATCAACACAACACACGGCGGTCACATCAACACAGCACACGGCGGTCACATCAACACAACACACGGCGGTCACATCAACACAGCACACGGCGGTCACATCAACACAACACACGGCGGTCACATCAACACA
>JACJUY010003935.1:1682-16774 GCA_014220935.1 Platorchestia sp. MABIK | reverse complement strand
CACACGGCGGTCACATCAACACAGCACACGGAGGTCACATCAACACAACACACGGCGGTCACATCAACACAACACACGGCGGTCACATCAACACAGCACACGGCGGTCACATCAACACAACACACGGCGGTCACATCAACACAATCGTACAGCAATAAACGCGAGCGTTGAAGCAAGAGGACATGAAATTAAGTAACCGTTCGTTTTTGGTGGAGTGAAGTGAAGTGATCCGAGTGTGGCAGCATGGAAGATCAAAGCAAGTCATATTAACACTAGTTTACAGGACAATGGAGTACAATGCACTGCTGTTGAGAACATAAATGTTTGGACTTGATATGCGCGGTAATTAAGGGTTGAAGATCCTGGAGCAACTATAAAAATGAGGGGCCGTTCTCACCTAGCAGGTTAGAAGGCCAATTTTAGCCTATCACGTCAGAGGAACCGCTCAAACCGATCAGGTTTGAGGGACCATTCTAGCCAGTAAGACTAGAGGGCTCATTCTAGCCAATAAGACTTGAGAGACCATTCTAGCCAGTAAGACTAGAGGGACCATTCTAGCCAATAAGACTAGAGGGACCATTCTAGCCAGTAAGACTAGAGGGACCATTCTAGCCAGTAAGACTAGAGGGACCATTCTAGCCAGTAAGACTAGAGGGACCATTCTAGCCAGTAAGACTAGAGGGACCATTCTAGCCAGTAAGACTAGAGGGCTCATTCTAGCCAATAAGACACTAGAGGGCCCATTCTAGCCAATAAGACTAGAGGGCTCATTCTAGCCAATAAGACTAGAGGGCTCATTCTAGCCAATTAGACTAGAGGGCTCATTCTAGCCAATAAGACTAGAGGGCCCATTCTAGCCAATAAGACTAGAGGGCCCATTCTAGCCAGTAACACTAGAGGGACCATTCTAGCCATTAAGACTAGAGGGGCCATTCTAACCAATCAGGTTCGAAGGACCATTCTAACTAATCAGGTTCGAAGGACCATTCTAACCAATCAGGTTCGAAGGACCATTCTAACCAATCAGGTTTCGAGAGACCGTGCGACCCAATCAGAATAAATTAGATTAGATGTTAGTGTAAGGTTCCCAAACCGCAAATAAAAAAGCGTTCCGAAGAGAGGAAGGAGCCATATACTGGAGATAAGGGAACGCGGAATATATGCAGAATGGGCAGAGAAACAGTAAGTTGATAAAAAAGGTCATGAAACAAGATGAAAGTTGAAGAAATCAGTAAGTGCTGAAAAACAGGACAACAGTGAACCGAAATGAAGTGGTCCTTAACAAAACAAAAAACATTTAATTTCAACAAAAAGAAGGGCTACCTAACTCTCAGCTCGAGCCCTCACACATTTTTCCCCTTGGGAGCGCTAATTCCCGTAGATACGCGGGAGACCCCGCGCGATTGGCGCCGGCACACTTTCGGACTTGGGGGATAGGAAAATTCCATGAGCAGGTGATACACTGAAATATTGCGACAGTCATCACAACAGGCTCACTCGCAGCCACTCCGCGGTGCCACGATACACTGACCGTAACACCGGCACTTCGTAACTTGGATACACAGCCCGTCGTGATGACTGCTGAAATAACTGAGTATATCGTTCACTTTAGGGTGACACTTGTAAAGTGCAAGACTACGGAATGCTATGGGACGACTTTCAACGCAGCTTTGTCTCAAGTTAAATGCACGTCAGCATAGGGCATAACTATTTTCATTTCATTTTAAGGTCAACTCAAACCCAATTAGGGTTTCGGTTTCACTTGAAACGCATTATCCAATATTTCCAACAGTTCCTACCTGTCCACCACACACTCGTCACTTTTACTTATGCACCTCTCAAAGTACAGTTTTTTCGAGTCAAAGAAGAGTTTTAAAAAACTGCCGAGTTGGTGTATAAAAGGCCAGTGGCAGGCCAGTAATAGCCAGTGGCAGGCCAGCAATAGCCAGTGGCAGGCCAGCAATAGCCAGTGGCAGGCCAGCGATAGCCAGTGGCAGGCCAGCAATAGCCAGTGGCAGGCCAGCAATAGCCAGTGGCAGGCCAGCAATAGCCAGTGGCAGGCCAGCAATAGCCAGTGGCAGGCCAGCAATAGCCAGTGGCAGGCCAGCAATAGCCAGTGGCAGGCCACAAACCTAACCTACCCCAAATCAGTAGACTGGAGGCAGCCAAATGCGGCAGCACGCGTGAACCAAAAGCCCGCCTCTCGTAACATTTCGGCTGTACGGTCGCCCGCTGCCATGATGAAACCCACACATCGCTTAACACGTTCCCCGCGTTTCCGCGACTGTTAACGGTTGGTTAGGTTAGCTTGTAAGTAGCAGAACAGGGAAATCGATTTTCCCGCTAGAATTTATATATTTTAATTTTCCTTGACGATTATGAAAATTATAATTGCACGATAACATTTCACCTCGTTTGATTTCGATTATCTTTTAAAAATGTCGGGAAACAGACAAAATTTCCTGCATTTATATCCTTAAATGAGCAATTTACCTGTTGGTACACATAAGGCCCAATAGGTAAATTACCCATTTACTTTCCGGTATAAATGAATGACATTTTATGTTTTGCGACTTTTTTAAAGAATAACTCTCATCATACAAGGTGGAAATTTGTCGCGCAATTATTTTCTTTCATATTTATTAGGAAGAATAAAAATTTATTTGAGCAGCAAAATCGATTTCGTTATTCTGCTACTTACAACCTAACCAAACCAACCGTTTACAGCGGCGGAAACGCAGAGAACGTGTTACGCAAGACACTGGATTGCTGACGCTGTGAGGCCTCGGCAGTTGTGGCAGTGTTACTTCGGGTCATTCATGCGAGCAAATAGCGTCCAAAATAGAAATGCTCCACGACTTCGCGGAACATTTATCCGAGCAAGCAGCTCTTTATCGTAGGTAATCGTGCAAAATGGCTAAAGCGGTTATAAGAATAACTCTTACTCAATGAGCTTGGCAGCTTCTCTGGTGATCGAGAAAACGTTTGGAAACGATTACTGGGGAACCCTTCTACTCAGTGAGCTTGCCCCATCATACCCCCTCAAGAAAAGAGCTAAAAAAGTACCGCAATTACAAACACAGCCACGAAAGGAGCGTTTCATGAAGACGTAGTGGCGCAATACAGCAACCCTTGTTCAGTGGAACTCAACACTTCACTTTTTGTGCGCTGACAGGCGACTCCTTGGCTGTTTGACTTACTACTGCTATTCAGCTATACTGTAACAGATATTTCAAATTGACGGGGCAGAATTTGAAACACTGCATAGCGTTTTCTGCTTTGACTTTAACGCTAACCAAAACAAGACATTTAAAAGGTTTCAATGTCACAGGTTCCACAGATAATAAAGCCAAAGCCTTCAACTTCTTCGCGCAAATCTCCGCTTTGGCCCTAAATACATAGCAGATAAACTCCAAAGAGAGTTTGGTCAGTCCAAAGCCTTAAACTTTTAAGCAGAGTTTTCTATTTCCGCCCCATATACAGCAGATAAACTCCTAAGAGGCTTTCAAGCACAGTTCTCTTTTCCGCCAAAAGTATAAAAGATAAACTCCTAAGAGACTCACGAGTACTTTGCTCTTGTGAAAATTCCCGTGACACACACATGCGAGTGCCAGTTTCCTGCTCGGCACAGAAGATGACACGGTCGGATTCACTATGCACCAACTGAGCCACGTGATGAACTTAGATTAGGTAAGTTAGTTAAAGCCTCCCTAACCACTCGGTAAACTACCTAAGTCCTTGGTACAACTAAGATAGTCAAGAATATCAGGTCTGATAATCCGAGCCAAATGCCTTTGTTAGAGGTACCACGGTAAGGCGCAGCCGAAGGCGCTAACCAAAGGCATGTGAAAAGGCACTACCCAAAGGCATGGCTTCAAGGCACCGTTTAAAAGCAAGGTCAAAGGGTAACACCCAAAGACATCTGCTTAAGACATCGTTCAAAGGCATGGTCAAAAGATGTAGCTTCAAAGCACCGTTGCAAGGCCCTATTCAAAGGCGCCACCCAAAAGCATGGTCACAATGTACCATCCAAAGGCCCCGCCCACAGGCACCAGCGCTCACCTGAATCCCAGTCACTGGTGTCGTGCTCTTCCTCCTCGTCCTCGGACTCGTCGTCTTCGTCTTCAGAGTCTCCAGGGGTCACCGAGCTCGGTGTCGAGCTGTCCGTGTGGGACACTGCAACACGCGAATACAGTGTTAATTTTATCACTAGCACACTAGTTTATGTGAGACTCCCTAGCCACAACAAAGGCGGTCTCAAGAGAGCAAAGAGAAGGAACTATTCAGTGTGGCCTGTTACTTTCCTCACATTGTCTGTGAGGCAGCTACCACGGTGAGCAAACCACATAGGAACCAAAAAAAAGGAGAAATTCACAAACGGGCACTGCAGAAGCAAGCAGCAGGTGAAAAGTGAATGACAGAAGCGTGGGCACACAGGGTATATGACATGACAATGCAAGGAACAGGGGCAAATACTTCATCTTCTACGCAGGACCACAAGTCACCCTTGCTGTCGCCTAACTCGCTATTGCAACTCAAACTCCAACGCGTACTATTTTCAAGTCAATTCAGAGACTGTTAAATTCAACAACTGAAGCTCGACTCCTTATAGTAGGCAGCTAGACAATGCTAGCCACAACAGCTGGACAAGACCCCACGCAACAGCGGGCAGTACCTGGCCGGCCACAGGTGGAGTCGTGCTGGTGCAGAAGATGGTTGCTGGTGACGGGACGTCCGCTCGGTTGCTGCTGCTTACACACACTCCACACCAGCTCCACCTGCGGCACGTGTGAGAGGTGAGCGTTATGCTGCTGGTGTTGTATGGTGATGTGGGGAGGTGGTGTTGTGGGGCGTCATGAGGCAGGCAGCGTTACATCACGGACCGCGTTACACTGCGCCTCAGGTATACATTCAAGGTGAAGGTCACAAGTGTCATGTTATGCGTGTCACGTAATGGATAGCGTCTCGTGATAAACAGTCCTGCACTGAACACAACAAGAAGTTAAAATGACACAGCAAAATATATGAACACTCAAGCAATGTGCCCAAAAATGCGGCCAATACACACGAACGTGCACTGCGCTTATGCGCTGCAGACGACCTGTCGTGTAATATACGAGCTTCTGACTCACTTTACGAAGCTTGCCCGTCAATATGCCGTGGAACACGAAGGCATTTCCCGCACACCTCTAATATTCATGATCGTGAGATAATAATTATTGTTTATGTCATTTAATTGAAACGATCTCCCACCGTAAAATTCGGTGAAAAAACGACCACAACTAGACCCCATGACAGATTCGTCCACCATGTAAGACTGACTTCTATGTAAACAGCAATAAAGCCTTACACGAACAATAATACACACTAAGTACGCTAATAACTCGAGTATCACTACAGGATTCTTCACACTTCCATGGGAGCGCCAAGTACAGAAGGTCCTAAAAACTAATTCCTTTTACTGCATGAGTTGTGCAACTCGGAATTTCGGCTGACCTTGAAATTTTATTCAACTGACCTCGAAATTTCCCTCAACTGACAACGAAATCTTCCTTGACTGACCTTGAATTCTTTGGGCAATTTGTGCTTTTTGCCCTTAAAGTCGAGGTCGTCCTTGGAGAGCACGAGGGTCACCTCCTCGGAGTACCCTCCCCCTCCTGCGAGCTGCAGCCCCTCTGCTCCATTGGCCGAGTCCCCCAGTCTGTAGGGCGGGCGATAGGATTAGCTAATGCAGCCATGCTAACACAGTGCCTCCAGACCACATACTCATCTTCCGATTCATAAATACTTGAGTAATTTTTTCATTTGTTTCAGGTTTGCTTATTAGACATCCATCTTTATCGCATTGAATGTTCGTTTCTTAGTCAACACATCATATTTGTATCTACGATGATTATCACCTACATCAAAACCAAATACACGAGTACTGGGCAGTCGAAGAATGAGGACATTTCTTTGCGGGCCACCCGGTATTTTTTGATGAACACATACACACACGACTGCTCAATATCGTGCCCTTGAAATAACATACATCATATTCTGGATACAAAAATAATAACGCGCAAAAACGGACCGAAGAATAAAACTGTAGACTGAGACGGTGAGACATGAAATATAAATCACAAACTGTTGGTAGAGAATTTAAAACTATAACTGCATCATAAGAATAGATTAAATGTTAGTTTAAGCCTCCCTAACCGCAATAAAGGCGTTCCACCGGGAGGAAAGGAGGAAGGCACCATTTAGAATGGAGTTCAGGGAACGCGGGATCTATGAACGAGGTGCATAGAAACAGTAAGTTGGAAAGAATTTCATGGAATAAGATAAAAGTTGAAGAAAGAAGTAGGTGCTGAAAAACAAGACTGCGGTGAACCGAAAAAAAGATCGGTAAAAAACCAAAAATTTATTTCATTTCAACAAAAGAAAGGCCTACCTAACGATTAGCTCAGGACCTCATTTATTCTCCCTTGGGAGTGCTAACTCCTATAGATACAAGAGTTGTATCCCCCAGATGGAATGAGTACATTAATTAGTAGTGTCTCCATAGCACTCTTTTAAATAAACCCATTGAAATGATCAGACAATGAGGCTTCCGAGACAGGTTGGTACAGGGAAACGCTCCGTGTACTCTGTGACACGTTGGTCGCGACGTGAGCCACCGGTGTACACGGAGGGAATGTTCATAATGCTGCTAACCAACCAGTAGTCACAAACTCAATTTTCGTGAACACTTAATCAAAAGCAAGTGAATGAACGATCCAGTTCGTGTTACCCTTTTTTTTAAGATTGCTCACAACATTCGACTTTAAATTCGAACTGAATATTGAACTTGAGTTTACCCCACAGCGGTGAACGGGTTCAGAACACGTGACAGGCTAGTTAGCGACAACACCACGCACACCGCTGCTGTTAAGTAATCTAAAAATCAGTCAAGACACACCGGAGCACTGGCATAAGAATGTTTAGAGTTCGAGATGCCTTTACATTGGCAGATGCATGGACAGAAAGAACGTATATACTAGGGCTCGCTATAGCGGTAGTGCATAGACATAATTTTGGTAAATGGAAAATGAAGGCAGATAAGTCACTCCACAAACTAATTTAAAGTAGAATCTCAAGTTAGGCAAGAACATTAGAATTGCAAAATAGGTTTAAAATACGGTTGAAACATCAAATTTCTCAAATATGTCATGTAATGAAATCAAGGATCAAATGGAAGAACAATCGTTGCCGATGGTTTCTTCACATAAATGTGAGTTTCTATGGTCAGAAAAAAACGGCACAACTCGAGTGAAAGCATTTCTTAGGCTTCCACGTTTAAAAACTTTGAAATTGTAATTCAATTTTCGTTAGGACACACCGCACTCAAACACATAGGACCTACAAAAGCTTCTCAAACCTACAAGATCACAATAAATCAATAACATTATTAGCCACACCACTGTGAACACAACTAATTGAACTTGACCGTTAGAACACACCGCACTCAAACACTTAGGACCAACAAAAGCTTCTAAACCCTACAAGACCACGACAAATCGACCCTAACGTGATTAGGGTTGATCACTCCAGCCAAAGAACATCACTCGTCCAGTTGGCGAGAGTCCGAACGATATCATGCACAAAACAAAACTCGCGCTAGAGCAGAGCAAGCCACGCTGGATTACTGGAACACGCTCCTCACAAGAGAACTCCGTCAGATGCGCTAGGGGCGACAGCAGTCGCGTAACTGCGCGTGCCCTCCACTTGCCGTCGCGGGTTGTCTGCAAACACGCTTGTGTCAGGGCACGATAAGCGGCCACTGACGGTCCTCGATGTTTCCTCTGCGGCAGTTCTTGAAATCTGGTGCACCATTTCTTCGGTGACAATTTGCTGTACTGCAAAGTAGGAGAAGGGCGTTGACGTACTCTTAGTTTCAGCAACAGCTTCCTCCAGGAGAAGTTTTTCGTGAGTGCTGGTACAGTTGAGCATGTTGACGGATTTAACAGACGTTGGAGAGAGGGTGCAGGCGGCGTGAAGCTCAGATGTGCCTGGTTTGAACGCGTCTGCGCTCAGCGTCGAAGGAAGGGAAATTTGGAGCTTCGCCTCAAACTTCTTAGGAGATGAAGCAGAGGATGAAAAATTAATCGCCCGAGTGGTGGAGTCAAGTGTCAATTCCAGTTCGTGTTCTGACACAACAGGTGGTGCTTTATCTGCACTATTCACTTGGGGTTTGGAGTCCGTTTCAGTGATATTCACTTCACGTTCACTGATACAGCAAGAATGAATCAAGTCAAATGACAGATCCTCCCGTTTTTCATTCCCGCCAACACTAAAGGAAAGATCTGGCAAGTTCGAGTCGGAACGCTCAACACTGAAAGTTTTGTCCTTTACTAATCCAAACTTGTTCTGAGTTACATCACTGGAAGCCGAATCAGAATTGGGTGGCTTAGGTTTTTCGTCGACGTGTTTCAGGAGTGTAAACTTATCATCGTCCTCCAAGTTCCTCTTCAGAAGCGACGCAGCGCCTTGTGTGAAGCTCCTCCGTCGCTGGAAAAAAAGCACGAAGTTACTCCCACGAGACTCGGAGTGTTGTTCGTCAACGTCCGTTAGAAGCTCAGGAGATACAGCACCAGCACCCATGGTGTGGTCACGAGAGCATTGCATGGGAGACCGAGGTATTGGGGAGGAAACCTTCCTCATTCGCAGGTATGGTTTATCCAAAGCACGTAATTCAGTGTCCTTTTCCGATTTTGAGCACGTGTCCTTGTGATGGTCTATGTCCTCATACGTGTCATTGGCACAAACCAAATTTTCTTTGCTCTGACCAGAAACCGTTATCTGTTCAGTTACTGGTTGAACGTAGGCCTCATCGGTGACCGGTGGCGAGCTGACGGCCTTCGTAGAGTGACGCGAAGAACTTTTTTCGGGCTTCGAAATTTGAGCGTCATCAACTTTGGTGTCTTTAGTACCCAAAGCATCGGAAGACTTGCCACGACTAAGCTTGAAACTCCAGAAGCGGCCTTCTTCCTCTGAGTCGGAGACTACGAAAGACGTCTTCCGTTTCTGCTCCGGAGAGTAGTGCAACTTAGGTGCGGGTCCAAAAAGAGCCTCTCCTAGCTTCGATTTACGCCAAGACTTGGGACTCGTTATGGTTTTTTCCATGACCTCTTGAACGCTGCGAGTGACATCTTCCATCTTCCAACTCAAGCTCCGGTTCTTCACCTTCTTGTCGGGCTTCACAGACTGGTGCATAGCAGCCTTACTGTCTTCGCTGGCCGTTTTCCTAGTAACAACAGAGGACGCCGAGATGCTTTTCCCGGTGACATATCCACTAGATGTGCGCGTCGTGGCCACCTGAGCACTGAACTGAGCACACTTGCATTTGACACATCGATAAAAGGACTCCGAAGCGCACGAGCACACCTGCTTTTGCGGCATGTCGATAGAGAGCTCTTCGTTCTTGAAGAAGCGCAAAGAGCTCTCGACAGAGCTACGAGGAGTTTGCTCGAGCCACGCTTTGTACTCACTACTGCATTTTTGACAGGGCAAAGAAAGCTTTTTCCAATCGAAACACTCGCAGGCGACAGAACTCTCGCGCATCGAATCGACAAGATAGGGGCTTTTTGTGCATGTAACTGAATGTCTACCACTTGCTCTAGGCTTAGAGAGTTGGTGGTAAGGCGAGTCCACGTTGCTCGCTTCAGGTGACGGTGTTTCTTGAGAGGCAATATCATACTCAGGAGGATCATGAATATGCCCATGCACGAGCAACACTCCTTTCTTACGACGCTTGCGCGCAGTTTTCTTTTTGGATTTGGACGCGCAGCACGAAGATGCGTGTGTGGAGGTTCCTTCGCGCTCTTGTTTCAAAGATTTAAACAACTCTTTCACAATGGGCGACCCTCCTCGTTGCGACTGCTTCTTATCCCTCCGCAACTTCGGGCCCTGCTCTACCAGAGGCGAACTAGGCAGAGACACCGAGTAAGGATTCTCGACCAACTCACTTACGATTTTTGAGTCGGATACGGACGGCTGCAGCAGCGACAGGGAAGATGGAGGAAGCAGCTTCCTAGGACCTGGTCCTGGGCTTTTGCAGAGCATCTCCAGGTTGGGCTGTGACTGAGAGGTCACTGGGTTCTCTTTCGAAAGTTTAGGGGACTTTTTCGGCCACATGCTGAACCGGGCTTTGTCCGCGACCGGAGATGATGTCCCCGAGTTACGATGTGACCCGCGTCCGGGGTCCGTTTCAGTATTGCTCAACACTGGGGATGACGACCGTGATCTGATCGTCAGGGACGACGAGAAACGTTGGTACAGTTTAGCGACTCTGGACTTGCTTGAATTCGCGTCGCAACTCGAAGGAAATATTTTCTCAGTATCTCCTTCCGTCGGCATCAGGTGTTCTGCATTGGATAGATCTAACGAAACTGAACCAGCGTAGAGCGATCGAGGCACAGAAGTTGATTCTGGCGCACACTTCGACGCGTTTCCAGCTGTTAAACTTTCTGCGTCCATAGAACAAACGCCGGCGACCTTCGAAAGCTCAGGCTTTGAGCAATAAACATCAGTTACAGAATTTTCAACTTCACAAACATCAGATACCGAATTTTCGACTTCACATTCATAAATGGGTAGCTTTTGAGCAGGAACTTTAACAGGCGAACTGCACCCACGACCACGAGGGCTCGACTTGGTTTCCTCACAACTCACGCTCCGCATCGGCGCAGCATTGTCAATGCTTTTACCAGGAGTCGAAGACTTCCCTACATTGGAGGCAGCAAGAACGGCGTAGCGAGGCGACCGTGGCGCACAAGTTTCATCGAGACTGAATGATTTACGCGGGAAAATTAAGGCCGGACGATCACCACCATCATTATCACGAGCAGCAGAACGCGTCTCTTCGGTGGGTGCAAGCAGGCACTTCGTACCGCCAAGCGTGACACGCTCGAAGCAGGTACCAAGGCTCTCAACTCCTCCAAATGAGGAGAGCCCAGACGCTCCGCTGAAACAACAAATCATCACCACCCATATCTACATCACCACCCATCACCATCACTCTCAACATCACCTCCTATCAACTTCAGATTCATATACAGGTAGTTTGAGCAATAAACATCAGTTGAATGTTCATTGCTAAATTGAGTTGTTTTAGTTCAATTTTTCAGTTGTGGGAGTGCATCAATGATGCGTTGTTTGTTTGCTATTCAATTAGGCTCTACTTGAATAATAATATGAGAAAAGTATCTAATTATTAGAGGTTTTACCTCTAACAATTACTGACGGTCAACCCAATATTTTATATTTGTTGATTTGGTGCCCAACGCAGTACTCGTACATTGTGACTCTTTACCGTTCAGATGGATGGCAAATCCATTTCTTCAACCAAGAGCTCTAGTACAGGGTTTGGCAGCAGAGTCCCGCGCTCTGATATTAAAATGAACAATGCAAATATTCATTCATTTTCCTGCTGTTTCTGTTATCGGCCTAGCTTGTCTGAAACGAAGGTGAGCAAATGATTTCCTAGCAAATTATTCTAAATTTCTAAGTATCCAAAGTTTTTAGACGCTCTGCATTGATGCGCTAACTGCCCTCAGAGGGAGGGCGTGGCCGCACTTCTAACGTAACTGTGCTCTCAATGCAGTAAATTAACAATATATTTGAACAAAATGTACATTAATAGCAACATAATGTAGCTGTGCCCTCAATACCACAAATTAACACAATGTTCATCTATAGAAGATTAGATTTTTACTTAGTTTAAGCCTCCCTATCCGCCACAAATGCGATCCAAAGAGAGGAAGAAGGTAGGCACCATTTAGTATGGAATTAAGGGAAAGCGGAATCTATGCAGAAAGGGCATAGAAACAGTAAGTTGAGAAAGGAGTTCATGAAACAAGATCAAAGTTGAAGAAGAAAGTAGTAGGTGCTGAAAAACAGGACAGCAGTGAACCGAACAAAAAGATGGTCCTTAACATAACAAAAACATTTTATTTCAACAAAAAGAAGGCCTACCTAACTCTCAGCTCGAGCCCTTACATTTTCCCCCCTGGGAGCGCTAGTTCCCATAGATACAATAGTTGTATCCCCCTGAGGGGAACAAGTGAGTAAGGAAAGCCCTAAGAAGCCACCTGGAGTACTGTAGCGCAGCGGCGGCAGCAGGCCGCTGGCTGCCCCCGCCTGATGTCAGCTTCTCCAGTGCTGCTGCTGACAGCGCGCCTCCGCTCACGTGCGTCAGGCTCCTGGATGGGGGGCAGGTAGGGTACCTTACGTATTTTGGCTACCACACGCACTGGCAATAGTACAATTTGACAACAATGCCATTTGGAAACTATGCTATTCGGAAACTATGCTATTCGGAAACTTTGCTATTCGGAAACTTTGCTTTTTGGAAACTATTCTATTTGGAAACTATGCTATTTGGAAACCATGCTATTTGGAAACTGTGCTATTTGGAAACTATACTATTTGGAACCATGCTATTTGGAACCATGCTATTTGGAACCATGCTATTTGGAAACTATGCTATTTGGAAACTATGCTATTTGGAAACTATGCTATTTGGAAACTATGCTATTTGGAAACTATGCTATTTGGAAACTATGCTATTTGGAAATTATGCTATTTGGAAACTATGCTATTTGGAAACTATGCTATTTGGAAACTATGCTATTTGGAAATTATGCTATTTGGAAACTATGCTATTTGGAAACTATGCTATTTGGAAACTATGCTATTTGGAAACTATGCTATTTGGAAACTATTCTATTTGGAAACTATGCTATTTGGAAACCATGCTATTTGGAAACTGTGCTATTTGGAAACTATACTATTTGGAACCATGCTATTTGGAACCATGCTATTTGGAACCATGCTATTTGGAAACTATGCTATTTGGAAACTATGCTATTTGGAAACTAAGCTATTTGGAAACTATGCTATTTGGAAACTATGCTATTTGGAAACTGTGCTATTTGGAAACTGTGCTATTTGGAAACTATGCTATTTGAAATCTATGCTATTTGGAATCTATGCTATTTGGAATCTATGCTATTTGGAATCTATGCTATTTGGAATCTATGCTTTTTGGAATCTATGCATTTTGGAAACTATGCTATTTGGAAACAATGCTATTTGGAAACTATGCTATTTGGAAACTATGCTATTTGGAAACAATACTCTTTAGCAAGAGTGGAATTTGGCACAACGTAATTTGCCACCAAGGCAATTTGGCAGAAACGCAACTCGGTAACAAAACAATTTGGCAAAGAAGCAACTCTGTAACAAAACAATTTGGCAGAGAAGCAACTCTGTAACAAAACAATTTGGCAGAGAAGCAACTCTGTAACAAAACAATTTGGCAGAAACGCAACTCGGTAACAAAACAATTTGGCAGAGAAGCAACTCTGTAACAAAACAATTTGGCAGAGAAGCAACTCTGTAACAAAACAATTTGGCAGAAACGCAACTCGGTAAAAAAACAATTTGGCAGAAAAGCAACTCTGTAACAAAACAATTTGGCAGAGAAGCAACTCGGAAACAAAACAATTTGGCAGAAAAGCAACTCTGTAACAAAACAATTTGGCAGAGAAGCAACTCTGTAACAAAACAATTTGGCAGAAACGCAACTCGGTAACAAAACAATTTGGCAGAGATGCAACTCTGTAACAAAATAATTTTGCAGAAACGCAACTCGGTAACAAAACAATTTGACAGAAACGCAACTCTGTAACAAAACAATTTCGCAGAAACGCAACTCGGTAACAAAACAATCTGGCAGGAAAGCAACTTGGAAACAAGAGAATTTGGTGTAAAGCACGTTAGCAACAAGGGAACTCTGCAACAGGCTAACATGACATCAACACAATCCACCCGAGTCACCTACTGTCGAGTCCTACCCCATCAAACACACATCACGCACAGGCACACAAGTAGGAGTGAGGAGGAGAAAGATTACCATTCACACAAACAGGCAGCAATAATTATCACGCACAGGCAACAGGACGATCATTCCAAAGTACTTTTAAATGTTAATTTAAGCCTCCGAACCGCAACAAAGACGCTCCAAAAAAGAGAAAGAAGGAAGGCACCATTTACTATGGACTATGCGGAATCTATGCACAAGGTGCAAAGAAACACTAAGTTGGGAAAGAAGTTTATGAAACAAGATAAAAGTTGAAGAAGAAAGTACTAGGGGCTGACAAACAGGACAGCAGTGAATTAAAAATAGACAATCCATAACATAAACACATATCATTTCAACAAAAAGAAGGCCTACTTAATATTCAGCTCGGAATCTCCCATTTTCCTCCTGGGAGTGCTCATTCCCATAGATACAATAATTATATCCCCTTGAGGCGTTTTAACGCAAGATATCAGCAGTTTTCAACACATGCGTCATCTCATCAATTTTGGACTTTATTTGCAATGTATGTAGCATTAGAACTGCTATTTTTTTCTAATGCAAAATCAACCTTATTCGTCAACTATCAACAGCTGTTTTTCTAATGCAAAACTAATCGCTGTTTTTCTAAAGCAAAATCAACCGCTGTTTTTCTAATGCAAACTCTTTTCAGTTTAGCTAAAACATGCATCCCATTAAAACATGCCAACTGTATTTAGCAGCGGTAGAAATTACCCATCAAAACTGGAGGGATAAAGCCAAGAGTTACCAGCAGCGGTAGGAGTTCGTTACCTATTAAAATTGGTGTCACAGGGCGCGAGCTCGCCAGCAGGAGGGAGGGGCAGGAGGTCGCCCGGCTTGGAGGAGGGCTGGCAGAGGAGGAGGCCGGAGCCACAACTGCTGGGGGTGCTGTTGCTGCGCACGGGCACGCGCCGCTTCTCGCCCTCCTCGTAGATGAAGTGCGTGTTCAGCCACGCGCTGAACACCTTCTGCTCACATCACGGCCACGGGTCAACTCTATTTCTCTCTTGGTGGTGGTGGTGTTACTTGAGTTAGGGCAACTTGTGGTGTTTCTGGACTGGTGGTGTTGCTCGTGTTGTGGTGGTACTCGTCGTGTTGTGGTGTTGCTCGAGTTAGGGCAACTTGTGGTATTACTGGACTGGTGGTGTTGCTCGTGTTGTGGTGTTGCTCGTGTTGTGGTGGTACTCGT
>JACJUY010003934.1:33448-78512 GCA_014220935.1 Platorchestia sp. MABIK | reverse complement strand
TGTGTCGGAATATGGATAACTTGAGTGTGTCAGAATATAGACAACTTGAGTGTGTCAGAATATAGGTAACTTGAGTAGTGAGCATGTCAAAATATAGATAACTTGAGTAATGAGAATGTCAGAATATAGATAACTTGAGTAATGAGAATGTCAGAATATAGATAACTTTGTTTAATCGCGATCCTAAAGCTCTGACATAAACGAACGTTCGCTTCACTCGCACATAATCGCATACTTCCACTTGCTGTGTAATATGTTCATGTCCGTTTGTGATATTTCCGACACTCAATTCATTATGTTATAATCCATGGGAATATCGTGTTGATTTAGATTTCTTTCTCCTTATTTTCAGGTTGGTTCAAGAAGCAAAGGTGTTCTGAAGCAAATTTTCTAGTGCATCTGTTTTCTTGAAAGGAAACATTGAAGAAGAAGAAGACGGTCCTAAACTGGGTAGCAAATGAATCCTGCGACAATGTAACTACAAGCATCCCGCCCCCTAAACTTAACAACCGATAAAAACTCGTTTTACTGGAAAAATTGATGAATGATTTGGTTAGTTTCAACAGTGAAAATAATACGATTAACTCAGTGTAACGGTTCCGCTTGAAAATACGAGAGAGTATATACCCCAGAAGAGCTAATTGCTCTTCATGAAGCACATCAAGTCACATCCTGGGATATATCTACGATAACTTACTTAGTGCACGACAGGGATACAGGAAGTTTTCATCTGTATACATGGAGACTGAAAAATAATCCTACGCTAGAAGATATACTTTATTTTAGAGGCGCAGCGCGTCACTGCTGTTGGCAAACGCGTGTTGTTTTCCTACCTAAACACTTGCTCAATTAGAGTTAAGAGAAGACTGCTGCTGCGAGTGCTGGACGAGCTCTGCCGCGAATCGTGCTGAGGACCTGAAATACTTCAATTTCACACACGTGCTTTAATTGATTTGCCAAAGGGAATTTAGGAAGTTGAGTCGTGGTGAAGCTCTGAAATATTTCAATTCTTCAATTTAGAAGAGCTTTGATTAATAGCCCAAAGGGGATCTAGGAAGTTGATTCGTTGCGAAGATTTGAAAAACTTCAATTTTTCAATTTCAGACACGGTTTTTGATTGTTTCTCCAAAGGAGATTTACAAAGTCCACCGTCGCAAGTGAACACCGAGCAACACGTGAGTGAGACACAGGCCTGTGTGTGCAAGTCGAAAAATACGGCATAGGAGAGAAAATTTCCGAACTGTTATGTGTAATGTCACGTGGAATTATTCTCGGTAAAAACTTATCAGAATCATTGGCGTTAGTTCATTTTAATCAACAAAACGTATGAAGCCACGAGGAATTTCGTAGTATTAGAATACATGGTTTAGATTTATGAGCGGTTTGGCATCTGGATCTGAGATATTTTTGAAAATACCGCACTGAAACATGAATGATTGTAAAATGTTAAACATCATGTGGTTCTCAACAAGTGAATGTTAAAATAATACATGAAATACAAAAGTACCAACAATATATGAAATACTAATAAATAAGAATTTGGATTCTAACTTATATCTGTCCGGATAGAGTACAAGTCAAAGAAATTCAAAAAATAGTTCACAGAGAAGAGGTAATTTGTCGAGTGATAGAATAACAAGAATAATAAAAATGAGGATATCATAATTAATGGATATAACCTATGATGTCATGTTGATGTTGACGTATGTAGTGATATTGACGAATTTGATGACATATTAACGAAAATAGCGGATTATTTGTTTGATATCATGGGCGACTGATTTGATGTTGAAACTTGTTAGTTGATACTGATTCATGGATTATTGACATGGAATAGGATATGAGCTATGCGAAATTGAGAAAATTTTAACTGCTTCTATAATGATAATGGTTAATTTTAATCAGACTAATAGTAATAGCGTATTAATTTTAATTATAAATCGCTTGCGGCAGCTTCTAAAAAAAAGGATATGCAAGAAACTCATTTACCACAAAATATGAGCGGAAGTTAAATCCAACATCGACACAAGCAATAAAAAGCTAACCATTTCTGAAAAGCTGCAAAAAAAGCAGATGGTCCGAGTGTGGAAAAACAGATAAAATAACCGAAAAAGCATCGCTCAAAAACAGGAAGTAGAGAAATCACGTATAGGAAATATACAAATGCATCAACAGGAGCATCACAACAACCCCTACGACATTTAGTGATAAATTAATGCCTTCACGTGCATCAGCTGACGCAATTTCAAAAGGTGCTAAGTAAGGCGTAGGCTGCGTACAAATTAAAGGACTGGGGATCGAAAGTGCAACTACGCAACAAGCAGCCAGTCTATGACCAGTGTTTTCCTGAAAAACTTGGTCATCAGAACTCCAGAGACAATGTTTTGTTCAAATTAGTGCCTAGAGCAACAAATTTTCGTGAAAAAATCAGTGAATGCTCATTGCAGAACGTGAGCCAGTGCAGCATGGATGAACCTACCAGAAACAGTGCTCACCCTCAAAGGAAATCTTTAGTCTGCAGGAACAGCAGCTGTAGGAAAGAGAGGAACGACTACAGCAACAGCAGTAAAAGCTGCAACAGCTGGAACAGCAGTAAGCGCAGCAGCAGCAAGACTTCTACTGCTGTAGCACTGACGCTGGCGATGATTCTTCTGAGGTCACCTAGAGGTGAGTTCTTCTGGCGTTCTTTGTTATTCTTTGTATTTTCTTTGTTATTAAATGACTCGAATCTAAAGTTTTCTGCAGCTCATTGCGATGGTTGGGCTCTGTAGCTTCATCTTCTTCTAATGTTGCTGAGATGCAGTATTTGGTTGTTTAAGTGTACTGTATTTATCGTAATTTAAGAGTAGTATTCGGTTGTACAAATGGATTTATCGCAATTATAGTGCTGTATTCGGTTGTCCAAGTGGATTTATTGCAATTATAGTGCTGTATTCGGTTGTCCAAGTGGATTTATCGCAATTTAAGTGCAGTATTCGGTTGTCCAAGTCGATTTATCGCAATTTAACTGTAGTGTTTGGTTGTCCAAGTGGATTTATCGCAATTTCAGTACGAGTGAATTTATAAGTTTGTTTCTGTCCTGATATTGTTCAATTGGGATTTTCAAATTTGTTTTTCACAAATTGTTTTTCAAGTGCGAAGCTCTTAAATTAATTTTTTGAAATAAAATCTCTGTTGAAAAGCAAGATTTTTTTTTATATTTTCAAGAACAGTTCTTACTATCTCAAACAACTCAAAATAGTTTTTACATTATTTTAAAGAATCTATGAATGTAATACTTTCAACCGTAATACGAGCTTGCAAATTTTTCTTTGAACAATGTAGACAACATATTTGTGTTCCACGCTCTGCATCCGTAGATTACAAACTTAGATGTGTATTGGTCAAGTGATTTGTAGAACAGACTTGACGTCGCACAACTCACACGCAAAAACTTTTTTGGAACGCGGCTATCATTTTTAAAGGAGTATCGAAATCGAATGAATTCGTTGATCACAGTCATTTGTTAAGTTGTCATTCATTATTGTATGAGGAACATTGCTAAAGATGAATTAAAGTTCTCTTATTAAATACCGTAATACAGAATGGGACTGCCAGAGAAACTTCCGGTTAAAAATAAGCATTACTCTTTCATCAACCTAATTTACGTTGATTCCAAGTCAGTGAAAAATGTTCAACGCAAAAGTTATTGTCTTTCAAAGATCATGTCAAACTTACTTGACTTCCAGCATATAATTCCGCACGATCAGCGTTATAGAGCAAGAAATTTAAAAACATCACGACTTTATTTTCCTCAGTGAGCTCACGATATTTCAAAAGGTGAACAACACAGCGCACCTAATGTCTTCGGTTTCGCAGAACTATGGCTTCGTCTTTGAGTGGTTTATTCTAAATCGGTTTTGTTGCGATGAAGCCGCAGGTATCGACCGATGCGAGGAGGCCGTACAAGCGCCGCTGCCGCCGACCGCCTTCCCTAAACAAACCTTGCATTTAATCGACTGCTTCTCGCCAGTGTTGTGAGGCGTGTTCTCGAGGCAGTCAGTGAGCCGTCGTTGTAATGACAGGAAACTGGATAATCAAATTACGGTTATGAAAATACCGGAACTTTGTTAGTCATAGGGATAGTAAACAGGATAATAAAATTACAGTTATGAAAATACGGGGAGTTTGTTAACCATATGGATGAAAATAATCTATGCTTTGAGAAGAGCTTCGTCTCTTCGTCCATTACTTCGAAAATATGATGAGATCAGGTCCGTGGCACAAATACACAACTCAATTATTTAGTGTACCCGTGCATGGGTGCGCTAGGATACGCGGTCATCAGAACACCTAGACACTTTTACGGATGAATTGGAGGTTGGACTTGAAACCGCGGACTACTAATCTATGCTATAATAAAAGCTGCGTCCGTCCGTTCGTCCGTCACACCCACCAGCAGAAAGTGGGTGATGAGCGTATCTGTGAGACAAGCTTCATCAAATCCACAACTTTTGGTGTATTAACCCAGCAGATTCGTAGTTGGAATGAATTTTACATGTAATGTTAGATTAGGTTGTTTACAATGGCGAAAGTTGAGAGTTGAGAAAGTATAGGACGCCATAGAAATCTTGGGAAATCATGGGAAAGCCATTTTGAAGCTCAGTTGGTCTGTCGCTCTGTCACGCTGTCAAGGATGCTGAAACCAGTGGACAAGATTAAGAATGTTTTAATCGCTGGTTCTGTTGGGTTGGATAGATTTGTTTTTAATTCGCATCTGATATATATATATTTTTGAAAATATTGATTTCCGTTATTTTTGACTGATCGTGTGTACTCGTATGTTTTAATTTTAGCAATCAGGACTCTTAAGCGACTGTTAGTTGAGCTCTAATCAAAACGAAAACGATATTTCCTTAACACGTTGGCTACGTTTGCACAGTTGTCACAGTTTATTTGGTTTGGTTGGAAGTAGCAGAATCGAAAAACGGTCTTTTCTGCTCGATTGTATTTTTCTAAAAAGCGTGATAAAAATAGTTGCACAATAATATTTCAACTTGTACGCTATTATTTCTTTCAAATGAAGGTGGTAAAACAATTGAATTGCTTTCCATTGACACCGGTACGTAAACGAAATTTACCTAGTGGTACACATACGTACCAATGTGTAGTCAACGTGCTAAGGAAACGAATGGAGCGTAACTTGTATACATGGCATTGAAGTTGACACCGCATTCTTTGGTCGTTGAAGGCAAAACTATTTTTTCCTGGGTAAGTGCAAGCCAGCCCATTGATTCTATCACCATCAATTCTTGCAAGACAGCAACAACTTTACGTTTGTCAACTATGGATACATTTAAAACTGCATCAAACTGAAACTGTATCGTCTAAAACTAAAACTGCAAATAAAACTGTACCTGGATACATCTATCATAAAATTATAGATTCATCTAGGGATAAACCAAACGAAGGACATTTTGTTGGTTGAGCCTTCACTCGTAAGTATCTGTGAATGAGCTGAGAATACAGCGAACACCTCTTGTTCGTTCATAGAAAGAGAACCATTATCTTCGATCAGCGTTTTCGTACGGACTTCTGTTAATACAAACAAGTCTTGGACTGAAACGACGCAAATACCTCTCGTTCGTTCATAGAATGAGAATCGTTATTCGTCCGTTCATAGAAAGAGACCCGTTATCTTCGATCAACGCTTATGTTAATACAAACAATTCTTGGAGTGAAACGACATTTCTATGCATGGGAGCGAGGCGATGGCTCTCCAAAAGCCATCAGGGAGATGAACGCCGGCGTGTCCCGCGCTGCGCCAGTAAGTTAAGAGGTCCATAAAGGGCACCTTAGCGACTTCTAATCAATAATTGCTAATGAGGAGGCGAGAGATGGGCTCATTAGCCCATTTCATGCTAATGCGAATAAACAAAAGCTGCTTTACGTCGCTCGTAAACTTTGACTGTCGCATGACGCGGTCGGTAGAAGATCGTAATTTCTGTTGGCTGGAATCTGGGGTAAGTGTAATCGTTCATGGGAATATAGGGCAAATCTTGCGGCTCGCTGAATTCGGGGTCACGTGTTTGGTTTGCCATATCAAGAGTGCGCACCACGACCTTTCAAAGGAATATGGGGTAATTATAACCGCTTTGTGTCCTGAGAATCGCGACGGGTAGTAGTTTCAGGGCGACACCATCAGGCATAGGAGCGCGGAACTGGTGTAAGTTGCCGTCTCATTATCTTGCAGCAATGAAGGTAAGACTAAAGAGGCAATGAAACTTGTAATTTTCAAGTGGGAGCTTATTGTTCGGTGAATGGTTGGTTATTCAAATAAGAAGGATGGCTTAGAAACAATAAATGATTGATATTAGAGACAGTTGTAAATTCCAGAGTAAGCACTTAGATATTCAAAACTTGAAAAAATGGTTGTTTAGAGGTTGTAATTCATACTAAATTTAGATTAAAGTGAGTTACTGGCCATATAAATGTTATCAATTGCTAATTAATGTACCTACATAATTAATGACCATCTGATTACATTTAAGATATCCTTTCACAAAAAATGAAATCCTTGATCTGAGATTGAAACGGCTTCTGACATTTGCATCGATTTTTGCTCATAATGAATTCAACGCCAAATGACGAAAGAATAAAGCAAAATCAGCGAGAGTTAAAAATAAATCAATAACCTTGTATTCATAGTCCATCGTTGAGGAATCATGCGCGAAAGTTGACACGTGACTGAGAAAAATGTAAAACAAAGATGATCCTTCACAGTCTTAATTACCATCATAACAACATGATGTAGACGATCCTGCACAGTCTTAATTACCATCATAACAACATGATGTAGACGATCCTGCACAGTCTTAATTACCATCATAACAACATGATGTAGACGATCCTGCACAGTCTTAGTCATCATAAAAGCAAGATCTCAAGACGACCCTGCACTGTTTTAGTCATCATAATAACAAGATCTGTAAGCGATCCTGCACTGTGTTGATCATCATAATAACAAGATGTTGACGATCCTACACTGTGTTGATCATCATAATAACAAGATGTTGACGATCCTGCAATGTGTTGATCATCATAATAACAAGATGTTGACGATCCTGCACTGTGTTGATCATCATAATAACAAGATGTTGACGATCCTGCACTGTGTTGATCATCATAATAACAAGATGTTGACGATCCTGCACTGTGTTGATCATCATGACAACATGATGTGGGCGATTTTGCACTGTGTTGATCATCATAATAACAAGATGTTGACGATCCTGCACTGTGTTGATCATCATAATAACAAGATGTTGACGATCCTGCAATGTGTTGATCATCATAATAAGATGTTGACGATCCTGCAATGTGTTTATCATCATGACAACATGATGTGGGCGATCCTGCACTGTGTTGATCATCATAATAACAAGATGTAGGCGATCCTGCACTGTGTTGATCATCATAATAACAAGATGTAGGCGATCCTGCACTGTGTTGATCATCATAATAACAAGATGTTGACGATCCTGTAATGTGTTTATCATCATGACAACATGATGTGGGCGATCCTGCACTGTGTTGATCATCATAATAACAAGATGTTGACGATCCTGCACTGTGTTGATCATCATGATAACAAGATGTTGACGATCCTGCACTGTGTTGATCATCATAATAACAACAGGAGTGACCATAATATCAATCTTCCACAATATTGAGTACGACTGAGTATTTTTCATGCATTTTTGCATCGATTTGAGAAATTTCTATCTGCTCATCAAAATTTATAATAAAATATTTCGCCCTTTTGTTCAGTTTGCTGAGAGACTTTTTAAGTTGCACTGCATTTTTGATTCGTAGAACAGCAGGAGGCCAACACCTGGTAGCTTGACACTCGTGACTGCGTGTGTGTGTGTAAGTTGGAATTTTTTAGTTCATATACTTATCGTCAAAGTCGCTATTTACTGATATACCATTAGTTTACTGATATACTTTTGGTTTACTGATATACCATTGGTTTGCTGATATACCAATGACTTACTGATATACCATTAATAAGAATCTTACCTAATAACACCCTTAGAGTGTGTTTATTTTTTTGTTTGTTTTGTGTCCGCTACTTGAGAAACAGCTTCTTTGATTTGAAGCATCCTCAATGACCGTATCTGTGATACGAGTTTCACCAATGCACAAGTACAAGAATATTTTTATCGCGGGTACTGTTAGGATGGATATATTTGTTTGTCATCCACATCTGGAGGATTCACACAAGGAAAATGTTGAATCCTGTAGTTTTTGACGTGTACACTATTAATCATAATAATTGCAGTGGGAACCAGAAACACCGGCAGTCAGTAGCTTGACATGTGAAAGGGAGTTTCCCTGAAAACTTTTGATCTCTTCCAAGCAGAGGAATCTCACTAAACATTTGTAATGACTTCCAGTTTTCGTGCCATACGAGCGTGATAATCCCGCCAGATATTTCAGTCGCACAACCCTGGATCTTTTCCCTCGAATTTTAATTGAAAATTCAAATGAAACTGGTCTTTTTCAATCGGTAAAATATTTGCGAAAGCCGCTGTTTTTTTTTGCGCGAAACCACCGAGGCAAAAGCACAGACCGAGCTCGGTGCTTTGTAGTCGAAACTTTATTGTATTTTGGCTTAGTTATTCCCTTTCACGGGGGCAGCAAATCTGTCCTTCGGGACGAAATATTTTGTTCAGACACACAGAATAAATTCGTAAAAATGTTCCAGGGTAAACTGCGTGCCGGCCGAGTTGCAGTCCGTTCTAATAACTATGCATGGATATACACGCTCCGAAATTGCATTAAAGTGGTTGTTGGCTTGAGCAGGGCCGGTAACGGAGACCTGGGGGAGGGGCAATTTGTAGGGGAGGCAGGGGGTGCAGCCCCACTGCCGAGGGGAAATGGGAAGGGTGTGTGTGTGTGTACCAGGTGAGGGGATTATGTGAAATCATCTGAAATGATTCTTGAGATTTACTTCTAATGCACATAGGCAATGAAAAAATAATCCATTTTCTTGGCACTGAATGTAGGGATGACTTAAAATGAACAATAAATTTGTAATACTATTTCACATCTGTAGCAAAAAATAATGTGCTGCTAAAAAAATTCCAACTTGGTCAACTTAAATTTCAAAAGATAAATAAATTCTGTAGGATAGAAAACGGAAAACGAATAAAAAACGACGAGGCAAAACACGGGAAGGATATGGAAAGAGGCACAAGGCCATGGCCACAACGAATGCCGGAGATAGAGGAAATTGAATGCGGAAAGTGAGGGTATTTGCTGAGCGATGCAAGGCGGCGGCAAATTGCTGGCAGCGCTGTGACTGCGCTGCCAGCCCCGCACTGCACAGCAGTTTGGCGCTGTGACTGCGCTGCCAGCCCCGCACTGCACAGCAGTTTGGCGCTGTGACTGCGCTATCTGCCCCGCACTGCAGTGCAGTTTGGCGCTGTGACTGGGCTGCCTGCCCCGCACTGCAGTGAAGTTTGGCGTTGTGACTGGGCTGCCTGCCCCGCACTGCAGTGCAGTTTGGCGCTGTGACTGCGCTATCTGCCCCGCACTGCAGTGCAGTTTGGCGCTGTGACTGGGCTGCCTGCCCCGCACTGCAGTGCAGTTTGGTGCTGTGACTGGGCTGCCTGCCCCGCACTGCAGTGCAGTTTGGCGCTGTGACTGGGCTGCCTGCCCCGCACTGCAGTGCAGTTTGGCGCTGTGACTGCACTGCCTGCCCCGCACTGCAGTGCAGTTTGACGTTGTGACTGCGCTGCCTGCCCCGCACAGCAGTGTAGTTTGGCGCTGTGACTGGGCTGCCTGCCCCGCACTGCAGTGTAGTTTGGCGTTGTGACTGCGCTGCCTGCCCCGCACTGCAGTGCAGTTTGGCGTTGTGACTGCGCTGCCTGCCCCGCACTGCAGTGTAGTTTGGCACTGTGACTGGGCTGCCTGCCCCGCACTGCAGTGCAGTTTGGCGTTGTGACTGCGCTGCCTGCCCCGCACTGCAGTGCAGTTTGGCGCTGTGACTGCGCTGCCTGCCCCGCACTGCAGTGCAGTTTGGCGCTGTGACTGCGCTATCTGCCCCGCACTGCAGTGCAGTTTGGCGCTGTGACTGGGCTGCCTGCCCCGCACTGCAGTGCAGTTTGGCGCTGTGACTGCGCTGCCTGCCCCGCACTGCAGTGCAGTTTGGCGCTGTGACTGTCCCAAAAGATTTTCTACTTTCCTGGCATTTTTAAGGTTTTAATTTCAAACTCGAGAAATATTGGAGAACAGGGAAATTATTAAATGACTTAACGAACATTTTTAAGGCTCAAATGGTTATAAAACGAAAGGAGGACTATAGCTATTTTTCCATTCGACGTTAATGTTGGCGTTAATACTGACGCTCGAATTAATAAGGATTGAGCTTATAGAATGCTAAAGCTAGTTTACGTAAAGTTAAAATAATATTATTATTTAGTATGTTATTAAGGTCGTTAAATTTGGTGTTTGTGTTGCACATCTCGTAATAATATTTTCCACTTAGGTACATAGTCGCATAATAATTTTGCGACAGACTGCATGAGTTCAAGATGCAGAATTTTCTACCCACATTTCGCAAAGTATTTCCATCATAATTGCTAATTGTGTACACTAACTTGTGCATTGTCGTTCATGTACCCTCGAGAGACTCGAACTCAATTATAACGTGTCAGGGAATTTTAAATATAAAATTAATCAGAGATTTTTTAGGAGCGCATCAACGGGCTTGAACTGGATACCCATTTAAGATAACTACAGAACTACACACAAGTCCGTGCGATAGAGAGCCTCGACCAAAAGTTAACTAGGCAATCAATAATTATTTGTAGCTGCGATGCCGGCTACATCAGTTCCTATGCAGTAACTTGTATCCTATTCTAAAACTCCATACGTATAATCATAATTTATGTCCTGTAATTATGCGCACAGATGAGAAAAAGCATGAATAACATAATACACATATCACTTCGTAACACCATTTATTACGAAAGTCATTACTGCAGTCTGAAACACGATGAAATTTAGAAGCAAGTTTTAGTTCACACAGCAGACACGAAAGTTAGATCAAAATTAATTGAAATGGAACAATTCTGACTGTAGGAGAAATTAAGTGTCACGAGTAGGTTGGAGTAAAAAGCAATGTGGCAAAATCTAGTAGATGGATTTTGAGAAATGAAAGCAGTGCATCACTTGCAGGAGACGGCCCGTCGTGTCGCGCTAATGTGCCTCGGAGGGGCGTGAGGGGCGGGAGGGGCGAGGAGGGGCTGGGAGGGAAAGGAGGGAGGAGGGGCTGTGAGGGAGGTAGGCAGACACCAGGGAAGGGCTGGGAGGGACGGAGGCTGACACCAGGAGGGGCGAGGAGGGGCTGCATAGAATACTGACCCAATGAAGTGACGGTTGAAAAGAAAATGAAATTTCAATCACTAACATAAAATATTCATGAAAGTAACGAATAAAAGATAAATTTCCTTCAATGCACCTGAATATGTTGCCACTCAAGCAGCATCGCAGGGTGCACAAACAAGCACCACTCATGACGATGTACTCAGTAGACAGGCACGAGACAGTTTGCGGGAAATTAATCAATGGAATGATTTTCTATAAATCTTTGTGAAAATGAGATCTTTGTTTTCTACACCTTGATGCGGAGCCTGATTACTTATTTGGTTTTTCCACTAGCTAGTGTGTCGCTGTAGCGGGCCTATTGCTCAGAGCTGATTTTTTTCACCTTTCCCGGTTGCATTAATACGAATACGTTCTGATTTCATTGCCAAAATGATCTCGAGTGAAGGTGGAAAAAACTGCTTTTCATTTCTTTCTCTTAACACTTTGACTGTAACGTGCGCCACCTGTGGCCACGGAGGAGATTTTCATAATGCTGCTGATTGACCTGTAGCCACAAACTAAATTTACACACAGAATTAAAGCTAAATGAAGGCAAAATCCAGTTAATGACTGCTATTTTCAAAATTGCTCACTACAATTAACTTTAAATTTGAGTTGAATATTGAACTTAAGTTTAACCAATTGATGTCAAGAGCACACGATTATTCAAAACATTTATCCACAGCTTTATCTTCATAAACCATCTAAAAACCTTACCCTAAAACTACTTCCCTATCAATGACCGCGAAACTGACACTAACCAACCATCGTGGTTTCACTCTGCACCTCGTATGGTTATTCTATTAGTAGACCACGTATAGTTTATCTACTAGTACTCCTCGTATGGTACGTTTGTCTAAGGACATCTTATATTAAGAAATTTTTTAAACGCCAATAAGTTGTCATGTTTCTCACGCGTCAATTATTTTAGAAATAAACGGGTTTTCTTTTCGTTCTTTTTTTGCAGACTGCAGCTGCGTGGAGATAGAGAAGGTGATCGTGCCGAAGATGGTGCAGGCGGGCCAGTCGGTGCACCTGACGTGCCACTACAACCTGGAGGGGGCGGGGCTGTACTCGCTCACCTGGTGGAAGGGCAACCACCAGTTCTACCAGTACAGCGCTGACAACACCGCCGGCCCCACCGTCTACGTCGCGCCTGGTCTACATGTCGACGTAAGTGGTGCTGTGCAATGCGCTATGTGCTTTTATAATACTTACTATGCTATTATATACAGATGTAGTGGTACTTATACAGACACCACTATATATAGATATAACGTGGTACTTTTAAACTATATAACATATGATTGCATAAATACCCTTATATATATTGTGATGCTTATATGATTACAGTAATGCAGTGAGATCATGCAGGTATGTGCCATGTACATGATTAATGCATCGGCTATCATTTCGTGACGTCTTAAGCGTTAGTTACATACGCGAGATTATGGGTTCGTTTCAAGCCACAGCATATTCTATATTCAAGCCAGCATATTCCACAAACAGTGAGGTACAAAATGAATGCTTACAATTGTTTTGTTATGAGCAATGACAAACAAATTGAGCGATAATTACAAATATAGAATTTCGATCAATAAATATCTTCATTGCACTCACAGTACATCTTTTGAAAATGTTTCTCTGATAGTATTTCATCATTATCCAATTTTTAATAGATTTTTATTTCATGTTTAAGAACCGGAAATTTTGTGAGAAGCGCGGGTCAAATTCACGTAGAGACCATATCCAGAGCATTAAGGAAATGGGCATCTCCAATATAAGATAATTCATAATACCAGTTATTCAGGCCCTTAGATGAAACTATCTTCTGATCATTGAACAAAACGTGGTCTTTGTAATTTTACAACTTAAAAGACTGGTACTCTGAAACACATCGAATAATAATGAACTTTCGGAGAAAAGCCAGAAAAAGTAAGTTAAATACTGGACAAACAATCCGTTTACTTAAGTAAGTTAAATACTGGACAAAAATCCTTTGACATAAGTAAATTAAATCCTGAGAAACAACTCCGTAGACTTAAGAATTTAAATCTCGGCCAACAAACCCGTAGACTTCTGACGCTGAAATAGATTATCAACGTTGCAGCTGGCAAGAGCTAACACTCCAGGACCATACCCGGCTATTAGCTGACTCAAAGATTAATGCTATATATGCTCACATTTATTGAAGTAAAGCAAAAAGAATTCGTGTCTCACAATTTAGTGGCGAGTTGTTCAGTTTATTAAACGTGGTAAAAAATGAATAATTTCCGTGAAATTATTAGGTTTCGATGAATGAAATTTCGAGAGTTAACATCAACTTGATTAAAAATTTCAGTTACTTGTATGTCTTCCGTGTAGAAAAACTCAATAATTATAACTGTATTTAGAATGAACAAAAAGATCGTTGTTGCAGCTGAAAGATGGCGCGTGATCAATATGAGGCATGGCAATCGTGCAAAACAAACTCTATAAATACAAATGTTAGACGCATGATGCCAGTCAGGCGAAGTCAATGGTATTTTCTAGGTTATTTTTCGCGCAACAGACGACAAATAATATAATTGCCCGAAAGAACGCAAATAGAATTTGTTCCCATGATCATATACATCATTCCCACGCATGAAACATGCTGGGAAACATTCTGAGCTATCATTTCACTATGAGAAGTTTCTTATACACCAAGAATTTAAATTGGAATTTCGTTCTTTTCTGTAGACGACATTACCTTCAAAGCTTTTAATTAATAAGTTGATGTATAATTTATTTTTATAGTACTTTATTCAAAGAACATCAAACTGATTCCATGCAGTGTCCAGTGAGGTGATGTATTTTTCAAAATTCCCTAAAAAACGAAGATTGGTTTCTCTCTTCGACATACGCAGGCAAGGGAAAAGAGGGAGAATGACATCGGTGATTTAGAATCCATTCTAACAAATCATCCTGAAGAATTGAGCGCTCTAGGTTTCCTCAAAGATTAGGAACAGAGTTGAGAAAAGCAGCTGACCGAGTTTTTCTCAAATGAAAGTTGCTCAAAATTAATTTATTTCCTCACCTTGAAAACTATTTCCATGGTCAAAACCCTTCTTTATAAAAATTTGCTGATAATTCTTCCATTTTGTGGAATTTAGGAACAAAGTTCGTCTATGTAAGAGAAAAAATAATCTCAAGCATTTTATGGTAAATTGGGAGAATTGTTTATTACACTAGATTAAAAAGTCATTAGTTTGGAAGATCACGGTCAATTGTTTCAAAATTAAAACGAAAAGTATGAAATAAATTTAAAATATTGCGAACAAAACTCTTCAAATACATGCACACTTTCTACCCTCATGTTAGTGGGGGCGACGAAAATTTTTTCTTGATAAAGGAACTACTACCGAAAAAATCAAGAACATTGTCTTCACTTAAGCCCTTTTCTAAAACATCCCCAAAACAATCACGAGCGCAACACTGCAGTTATCGCTACCCACCCAAAATGACCATTGTAACGGAGCTCCAGACCAGTATATTATTTCTGATGTTTTCCGAGCAAGCCGTGCGCTGAGAAGCAAGTAATTCTACACACTTGGAGTAACTATAACGGGAGCTGCAGTGCAGTGTTCACAAGAAGCGATCTTAGACACTGACACAAGTGGGAGACACAAAAAGAAGCCCATGGAAGGTCGCGCTGTTATTTGAAGGCAATATTTGTGGTGCGTAACAAGTCAGATCATATGAGAAGATTTATCGGCCATTAGGAGGTCTCGTTTAGCTATCTAATTTGTCGGGGCTCAGGCACCCCTTATGCGCGCCCGCCCGCCCCCGCCTAAATGATCCTGCTTTTGTCATCAATTGGAGCTTTTTATTTTCTCTCCCTTGCTCGATTTTTGTACTTACTCCACTTTCCAAACGTTTTTATAAAGAACTTTTGTACTCACTTTACTTTAGAAAAGTATTTGTTAAGAATTTTTGTGCTAACTCTACTTGCCAAACGTTTTTGTGGAAAATTTTTGTACCTTCACTTTACAAACGTTTTCATAAAGAATTTTTGTACTTACTCCACTTTAGAGTAGTATTTGTAAAGAATTTATGCGCTTACTTTACTTCCAAACGTTTTTATGAAGAATTTTTGTATATACTCCACTTTCCGAACATATTTATTAGGAAAAAGACAAATTTGATGATACGTAGTGTTGTGTTTTAGTTATAACAAAAATGTTATTATTGTTCATGTATCAACTACGAAAAGTTGGCGACAGTGAGGGGTGGTTTGTATATAAAATTTTCTGTAAAACTATTTTCTGGAAGAAGCTACTTATACCTGCGTTTTTATGAGCGCTTGAACAAAGGTGAAAACGAGGAATTCGTGTTATAGTGTTCTCTGTTGTCAGAGTAGCAGGGAGTAAAAGAAAGTATTTTATTTGAACAAGTAGTTTGCTTGAGTTGGCACCGTATCTCTGTTTGTCCTGTGTTTTGACTAGTGTTTAATCCTTTAGATTAGTAAATATTTAGATTGATTAAATAAGACTGAAATTATTTAATGAAATCAACACACATGATAAATTTGTTTACCATGCTGTACGAAACAAACCAGAATTATACTTAGGTATGTAATGAAATTCTACGTCCTTAGTTAGTCCCCGGAAGTATGAGGGCACAAATTTGCACGTGTAGCCACCGTATTAGAAATTGTAGCCACAGCATTTGAACTTGTTACCACGGTATTAGAAATTGTTACAACCGTAGCTTTCTAGCATCTAAAATCAAAATTGGTACAACCTTAGCTATCTAGTATCTAAAATCTAAATTGTTACCACCGCATTAGAAATTGTTACAACCACGAAGGTTATAGCAAAGAAGACCTTTAAAATCATTTTAATGGTCTTCTTTGCTATAACCTTCGTAGTTAAACTGCTCAGCAGAAAAGATATTCCTAATATTGTTACAACCATAGCTATCTAGCATCTAAAATCTAAATTGTTACAACCGTATTAGAATTTGTTACCACCGTAGCTATCTAGTATCTAAAATCTAAATTATTACCACCGTATTAGAAATTGTTACAACCGTAGCTATCTAGAATCTAAAATCAAAATTGGTACAACCGTAGCTATCTAGTATCTAAAATCTAAATTGTTACAATCGTAGCTATCTAATATCTAACATCTAAATTATTATCACCGTATTAGAAATATTTACAACCATAGCTATCTAGTATCTAAAATTTAAGTTGTTACCACCGTATATTAAATTGTTACCACGGTGTGAGAAATTATTACCACGGTGTGAGAAATTATTAAAACGGTGGAATAAATGATCACATTTAGGACAGAATTTAGTTTCCGTGATTTGCATTGCATGCAAAGGGACGCGACTTAGACGTTGCATTTGTGAAGTCCACAATATGTGTTATTATATGCAACTCTATGCACTATTTTGTCTTTTCCAAAAATACTGAATCACTGATTTTTAACGCAATGCAAATCTGTGATGAAATTTACTTCTAAAATGGCGAATAAAAATTTGTCAAATTTTCGTTCTTGCGGTACTTATAAAATGTATTGACAGCATTGCAAAGTATTGAATTATCATAATTTAAAAAATACATTTTTCCCTTTTCACAGATTACTATTTCATTTATGATGGATGAATTTATGTTCAATTGGGGATTAGGACGAGTGAAATTTGTTACGAGTATACGGCCATACTGACGCACAACACTTGATATTTCCCTTGATGAGCATCATTTCTTTTTAATGCTTGATATTTTCCCTTAATGCATGCAGCTCAAAGCGTTTCGTTAATTTTTCCGGTTTAAGTAGGACAAGAATAAATAACACGTTAAAAAATTGAACGAAATAAAGAGAAAGTATTATATTCAACGAAATCGAAGATGAGAAACAATCAAAGTCATTTCGCTGAAGCAAACCAATAGCCAATTTATGGTGACATAAGGGCTATGTGCGTTAATTTGTATAAGGCTGTAGTGCATGGGGCTCAAATAATCTGCATTTTACACTTTCTCAGTTAATATACATTGTTACGTAGTCCAGTAACGGTGTGGACAAACTTTCTGGGTCTGTGCATGGGTTATAATGGGAGGCTATGATCCTATTGGCATGCTGCACCACTATTGGCATGCTGAATAAAGTACAAAAATTGAGAATATGCATTATTCCCGAGTGAAAGTTAGTCAAACATTTTGGGCATTGTTATCACTAAGCTGATCTAACCGAATGCTCTTGACACTGAGATGGAAGCCTAATATATTTAGCGATGGGAGTCAGTTGTGCTCTGAGGTGAAACTCAGTAACACATTTTATACATTTTTGTCCCTGGGCTGTTCTTATGGTCCGTCCCTCAACGGGGGGGACGGAGAACCTGGTCTTGCAGTGCGGAAATTGCGTCCTTTTGTCCAGTATCGCGTCATCTCTGCCTCAACTCAGTCATTCCATTTTTTGTCCGCCCAACCATCTGAAAAGTTCAAAAAGCGACGTCGAGTTACACTGAGCTTGTTTGCATGCAATGTAAGAATGCCATATTTACACTGTGTCAGCGTTAGCCCTTGCATACGCACACAGACGCAATTCTAACATGCATGTACAGTACATACGCCTGGTAAGTTAGTGTTGCAACTGCTGGGTACTTATAGAAGGTGTGTCTACCGTGCGAGTGCTTCAAAATATAGTCTTTGGCTTTAAATTACTGGGAAGTAAGTCTTCTGATAAACTCAGTTTATAAAGTTAAAATCAAATATATTCTATCACTTTCGGAATGCAGCAATAATGAGTCGGGCATATGGGAAAAGATGAATGTTACAGAAGTTTCACTGAAATTTTGATACAAGCTTAACTCTACGATGAGAGTCTTAAGGTTTTTACTTGCCCTTAGAATGACGCGATGTTGGTAGGCGTGTAGTCAACTCAAGGTGGTAATGCTAAATTTGCTTGCTTCTCGCGCTCATTATTTAATATTCAGGATGCAGACATTTTCACCTCATGCATTGCAGATCGTGCCATGATTATTTGTGTCGCAATTACTGCGTCAGAGGCTTCTACGTTTCTGGTGTATTGCTATAAAAGTGCGGTATTCATAGAAATAATAACTGCAAATAAAAAAATAGGATTCACTGCTAGAGTATCATGCGACCTGAATCAGAGCTATTGAAGGGATAACTTATTGGCAGAATGGGGGCAACATATTGCTTGAAAATTGATAGAAGATAAGGTCAAAGTCAAAGATAAAGGATAGAACTCCAAAGGGGATTGAATGATTGTTCTATTTTTTGATACCCTATACACTGTGAGCTGCCGCCAGGTGCAAATAGGATCGTATTTTTTCGATTGAGATTTTAGATAATTGGTGCCTTCATTGTCCTTCCGCGATACCTCACACGCCGTGAACTGCTTAGATATGGAAACAGGATCTTCATTTTACGGATAAATACTTTACTGAGATATTCATTCGTAGAATTGATACTCGCGAAGCTTAACATAGCAAAACCGATAGGTACTTGCTTATGTATTACTTTAAAGGTAGTAATTAAAATGTTAAGCGTTATCATAAGTGCGATGCTACACTCAACATACAAGTCAGTAGTCAGCAGAAAACAATCAAAGGCCTAAAGAATACATTAAATGCAGAGAAATATGGCCCCTGCATCCTCTAATTCACAGCTTTAAACAATGAGAAAACAGACAAAAATGAGCATCGAGTTGAGCAATAATGCAGATGAAGGTACAGATGCAAGCACGAAGCCGGCTGCATTACAGCGTGAAATACACGCCAGAGATTCATGGGCTGGAGAGGAACTAAGGAGATGTGCAGTCAAGAAACAAGGTGAGGAATGGGCCGTAATAGTTATATAGGAACGATGTCTGGCCGTGATGTATGGGGCCATTACACGGCCGCCTCTACAGGCCTCACTCTCCCCCATCACTTGGCTGTCGCGGTGTACGATGGGAGTGTCTCTAGTCAAGATGCTGCTGCTGGCTGCTCACGCAAACTGCGCCTACTTGTTGCGCTCACATGTTTTTCTCTATTGGTTTTACGAAACGGTAGTTTCTGGTTTTATGGAATGGTAGCTGTATTTTTGGTGTCTCAGTCCACTACATCTCGCAATTAGGGTTTTAACGTGGTGTTAACTCGCTCTCTGTCGTCAGGTGCTAGATTGTACTGATTGCTCGGAGGGGTAGATTGTTTTCTGATTTTCTTCGTCTGCTATTTCAATGTCTAATTAAAATGTCTACCCACAATGCCTAATTATAAAAGCTAATTACTATATCTAATTACAATGTCTAATTACAATATTATAATGTCTAATTACAATATTATAATGTCTAATTACAATATTATAATGTCTAATTACAATATTATAATGTCTAATTACAATATTATAATGTCTAATTACAATATTATAATGTCTAATTACCAAATTATAACGTTTAATTACAATATTATAATGTCTAATTACAATATTATAATGTCTAATTACAATATGTATTACATTGCATAATGTATTTTTTACAAGGTGCTTACATATATGTACGTTAGCTTGGCTATTTGATGTATGAATTATAATTAAAACGTTATAAGTACTCTGTGAGATATATATATATATATTTAGTCTTTAATTGTCATTGTCTCTTGATAAAATGCACCAAATGGTTTTTGCACATCATTCTGGTCACCACCGAAATTAGTACTGACTTCACTGAACATTCTGCGCTGTCACGACGATCGCGTGTGCTTTTCTCGAGTACACATTTCTCGACCTGTTATTGAAATGTTGACGGCAGTTGGTGAAAATAAGAAAAGATCTATGGAACTTGCACATTTTTTCTTATGTTTTCTATGTTTAATTACATTAATTTCTTACGTTTTAAAGATATTATCAACTTTCGTTTTAGACAAAGTTTCATGTTACAAATATTTTCATCCTATGTCTGTGAGATGCACTTCAGGAATTATGGACGGTTTTTTCACCTGTATATATTACGTGTCTCTTAAGTATACCCTCATTCAACTATCCTCAACTTATAAAGTATTTTTTTACTTAACTTTTATCATTATTATTTACCAAATTATCATTATTTACCGGTATATTCACTTTTTGTAAATTACTTATTTTGAAATTTTTTCTAAGAGATGGATTTCCAGTTTAACTTAATAGAAAAATAAGACGATTATAATGAAATCCAATTAATGACAGAATCCCACCACTTCCTACTAAAGTTTGGCGCAGCACTGCAGCATTTTAGTGCAATAATATTAGTGCAGCGATGTAGCCCAGCCCGCTGTTAGCACAGTTTTTCTACCGCAGTCAGCAGGTGCTACTGCAGCAATTTCGTCAGTTAACCCATCTGAGCGACACCTAACTGCAGTGGGCGGGTAGACAGAAATGGTTGCTATTTACCGACCTTACCTTCTGATAACAGGCGCTGTAGTAGCGCACGTGTGGTTTTCAAACGATTGAATTATTAATAAAGCATATAGACATTCGCTCCTCCAGAATTTTTGGCGCAATATGCACCCGTACAGCAACTATGAAGGGACATATTTTGCCAAACTGCCGAAAAACATCGGATTCACTGCGCTTATTTTTAATTGGGCTAAATTTCTACAACTTTTTTGTTGAGAAAAACATGGACATAATTTTCTTCTTCATCTCTCTCAATCGTTACCTCCAACTCTACCTTCTTCATCTCCACCTCCGTTTCTTTCGTCTTAACTTCCTTATTTCAATTTCACCATTCGACCTATTTCATTTCGTGCTTCGGATGGCCAACGCCGCCAAACCTTTAACCTCGAGAAATACACTCTGGAGGAGGAAAGTTAGTTTTACCTCATCTCAAATCTGAACCTCTTGTTCTCAACCTGCGAATTGATAATACAACGCTAATGCAGTGACACGTATTTGCTTTGAATGCACGGCTTGTAAACCTGTACTGTTACTGGAATAAACCATCGATGAGAGTGTATCCACTGTAACACACACTCAACATACCTCATTTTGTTCAGCAGGGAAAATAATGATTTTTTCGTATAGGTGCGTGGTGCGTGGTGTTTCTTCAACACGTACGCGTGTTCCCTGTTAAGAACAAGATTTTAAAACAATTTATGTCGACGTAGGAGAGTAAGTTCTTTCAATGGATTTGACTTCACCACGTGTTGATGAGTACTGGCTGTCACATACTAAGCGTTCGTTAGAACAAACTTTAGTCAAATTCACTTAGGAGAACTTACACTGGCCACTAACACGACTCATAAATGGATTGGAATGGTGTGAAAAGAACCTCAGTATGGTGTTGTCACATACTAAGCGTCACAAACTTTAGTCAAGTTCACTGAGAAGATCCTTTCACTGGCCACGGCCACGACTCATAAATAGCTTGGAAATCCAGTTCAAGTGTGGCTGAGAACAGTGGGTCGCATCTCTGGATTTGACTATATACCACGTGTTGATGAGCTCTCAGTATGGTACTGTCACATACTAAGCGTTACAAACCTTAGTCAAGTCCACTGAGAAAAATTTACGCTGGCCCCCGCCACGACTCATAAATGCTTGGAAATTTGAGTGCTAAGCGTTACAAACCTTAGTTAAGTTCACTTATAAGAACCGTACGCTGGCCACGGCCACGACTCATAAGTAGCTTGGAAATCTGAGTGCTGTCACATACTAAGCGTTACAAGCCTTACTTAAGTTCACTTATAAGAACCGTACGCTGGCCACGGCCACGACTCATAAGTAGCTCGGAAATCCAGTTGAAGTGTGGCTGAGCACAGAGGGTCGCATCGCTCCAGCTGCCGCGAGTTTGCCTTCTGCGCTCGCCAAGTCGTCCCGGTGTTTGCCACCGCCGAGGCAAAGTACCTCGACTGCTGCGTCTTTGCGAACTGAATGTGCCGTAGTGCAGACAAGAATTGCGCCGAATTAGCACTAAATGTCAACTCAAGGAGAAAGTTACTTTGAACCAATGCGGATCTCATTGAGATTCTGCGCAAATGTGGACTAATTGCTGAGTGAATGAGAACTCATTTTAGAATAATTAAGAAACGAGGTGATTCAAGCGATAATATTTTCATTGTGTTACTATTTTTTGTGCATTTTTTATGAATTTATCCGCGTCAAAAACCTAAGCTAAATGAGATGATAACACAAGAATATAGAGATAATTTATCGTTGTGACGTAAGTACGAATCAAAATTAGAATTTGCCAAGTTTTCATGACGTGCAAGATTCTTTCTGTACAAAGTATGGATGAGGATGAAAACAGCTGTGTCAATCATACAGATTTACTAAAACGGGAAAGCATTTCGGGAATGTAAAGACTGGGGAAACTCACTAGTTCGTGCAATAGGTGCAATGGGACACATCATCGATCACAGTAGTCTCTAGAAGTTGATGAGGTAATGTTCAGGTGCCAGAGTGACCTGTTGTACTGTGTTGCTTGAGGCCATTTGTGTCTTGTGTATTGATAAAGGATCAGTTCATATCTCCAGAGATGCAGGAAAATCATCAGATTTACGGTCAATAGTTACTCAATATGAGTAAAAACTCTCGAGAATTTGGCATGCACTTTTTTTTCGGAAACATTCATGCTGAAAGGATATAACTCCTCAAAATTGTTAGCTATGAACTGTTATTGACGTCTTCACAATAACAGTTTGTTCTAAAGGCCCTGTCAAGAATTGTTGAGGTGATGATCGAAAATAACAATGAACAACTTGGCTTAGGCAAGCTAAATTTTCGGTTTCATATTGAAGAGCCATTGAAACTGAAGGCGGATTCTTAGAATGAATGCATCAGTAATGTTATGTATTTCTAAGCGAAAAGTTTTATTAAAATGCTGCTCTAGCTTCACTAAGCTGGAGTTTTTGTATTCATTGCTTAGCAAAAAGAGTTCTCGAAAAGAGTTTTTATATTCATTGCATTGCAAAAAGAGTTCTCGAATGCTCTAGCTTCACTAAGCTGGAGTTTTTGTATTCATTGCTTTGCAAAAAGTGTTTTCGAATAAACTACGTCCCCTGCGCTCAAGCACAGAGTAAAAATTAAAACAATCACAACAGTCGCCAACGCGACTGTTTCCTCCTGACGTATTACGATATTCACTCCACGAAATGATTTGTAGTATTTGTCAATTTTACGCTCGTACAAACATGGGATTAATTTTTTTAAATTTAAATGACGTTTTCTCACTTACTTCAATGCTCAGTATAAACGTGTGATTGAATTTTAAAAGCAATAATCCAAGCGCGCAGAAGTGGTTCAAATCATATGGAACACTTGGCTTCACAATTTCAGTGCTCAGGTCACAGGTTGATTTCGTGATAAAAACAACTTAAATTTGGTTGAGAAGCCTTTAGATTTAAATAAATTTAATTTAATTTAAATAAATACAAACAAGGAATTGTGTTATGCATAACCTTAAAATATATCAAAATTGATTTCCGTGGATTGTGGGAATCTCATAAAGAACAGATCTTGAATTCCAATTGAACTTCCAGTTGAAACTGAAGGTGTTATTTAAACTCGACTGAGAATGGGGCTTCAGATTAGAGCAATAAGAGATGAATTTACGTTTCCGCCATAGCTATGGGCTTTCAATTGCTTCTAGTTTAGAGGAGTGAAATGAGGCTGGAGCAATATTGAGCGTTGAATAAATTGCTCCATTTGCTCTATGATCTCTCGAGTGTTCTCTAGCTTATTGGGCCCAGGACTTCTGGGTCTTCTTGCAGTGCTCTGTGGGCTGCAGCGTTCACACGTGACGGGGTGGGTGTTTTGATTGAGGGTGTAAGGGTACCACAGTGCACGGGAAATCACGGAAATAAAAATAAAAATGGAAACACGGTAGAAGTAATCTTTGTGTTACTTATTGACGTGCAGTTGGTAAATTTGTTCAGTTTAGGTTTGAGTCACATTTGATGGCTGACGAATGTGCGCAGTTAAATTCCAGACTTCCGTACACGGCATTTGATAGCTGGTAAATAGCTTCAGTACGCGTGAAAGATTACCGCATACCTGCCTTCCAATGTACTTGTAGCAACAAGAACATATTGAAAAAATATCCTGATACCTCACCCGAATGATTTATCTGATAAAGAGATATGTATCCCTAATACCTCACCCTTATGAATCATCTGATAAAGAGATATGTATCCCTAATACCTCACCCTTATGAATCATCTGATAAAGAGATTTGTATCCCTGATACCTCACCTTTTTGAATCATCTGATCAAGAGATATGTATCCCTAATACCTCACCCTTATGAATCATCTGATAAAGAGATATGTATCCCTGATACCTCACCCTTTTGAATCATCTGATCAAGAGATATGTATCCCTGATACCTCACCCTTTTGAATCATCTGATCAAGAGATATGTATCCCTAATACCTCACCCTTTTGAATCATCTGATCAAGAGATATGTATCCCTGATACCTCACCCTTTTGAATCATCTGATAATGAGATATGTATCCCAGATACTTCACCCTTTTGAATCATCTGATAAAGAGACATGTATCCCTAGTACCTCACCCTTTTGGATCATCTGATAATGAGATATGTATCCCTAATACCTGACCCTTTTGAATCATCTGATAAAAGAGATTTATATCCCAGATACCTCACCCTCATATAAACTGCAAGCCTCCATAACAAAGTGTGTCGTTTGGCCAATCAGACGGCGCTCTCCAACGAGACGGTGGTGGTGCTGCGAAACGTCAGCCTCGACTCGGCCGGCCGCTACAAGTGCGAAGTTCTCACCGAGAGCTTCGAGAAGGACATGAAGTTTGCCACCATGAGTGTTGCAGGTGTGTGGTCTGTGCTGTGTGTGGTCTGTGCTGTGTGAGGTCTGTGCTGTGTGTGGTCTGTGCTGTGTGTTGTGTGGTCTGCTTTACGCTGTCTCTCACGTCGTGCTTAGTTTTGAGCTATGTTTGAGCTGCATACTTTTGTGTTTTGTGTGGGGCTATGTTACAAGCTGTGCTGTGTGTTTTATATTTCATTGTGTGTTGTGCAATGTGCTTCCTGCTGTGCATTGTGATTTGTGTCGCGCTGCGAGTTGGACCGTACGTTGTGTTTTGTGCTGTGTATGCGTTGGGCTGTGTTTTGTGCCGCAAGTGTTGTACTGACTTTTGTGCTGTTTGTTATCTTTTATGCCTTGCGCCTGTTGTGCGCTGTGTTTGGTTTTGCAAGTGTTATGTTTTCTGCTGGGAATTTTGTTTCGAGTTATGTCGTGCTGTGTGTTGTGCTCTGTGCTCTACTTTGCGTTGTGTCTCACGTTGTGCTAAGTTTTGTGCTGTGTTTGATCTTTATTTTTTGTGTTTTATATTGCGCTGTGCGTTGCTTTCTGTGTTGAGATTCGTGTTGTGCTGTGTTGTGTGATTTGCGTTGGGCTTTGTATTGGAGTTTGTGCTGTGCTTAGTTGTGTGTTGTAGCATGGGCCACTCACCAATTATTGTGTTCCACAGCAGAAGAACACCGCCAGTACACATCCCTTATTACAAAAAGCTCTAATTTTATTTGTCAGAAATTCTATTTTCGAAACGAATATCCAAAATGAATTGGAACAGATTCGAATTTATTCAGCGAAAGTAATTTCCTAGCCATTATTTCGTGGTCATCAGCCAATTAAAGCTAGAGTGGCAGAAATTTTCCAAAGAGCAAGCATATCAACAGAAGTCACTCGTCTCTGTTGGTTATTACGCTTCATAAGCCGAAGCCCTCCGCTGGGTTACAGTTGGAAGCTTCACTTAAGTAAGCTAAAATTTCGAATTTATCCCCCTGTCAACGACACCATAAATTAACACCTGGACAATAGGCGCGGGCGCAGATAAACAGCTGTATTTATATTGCTGTTCCATGCATAAAGAATGGGTCTTTTTAAAGTTGTCGTGCAGTCGCGAAGAATGCGAGAAGCACGTGAGAGTGAGAGAGAAAGAGAGGGAGAGAAGAAGAGAGAGAGAGAGAGAGAAGGAAGCTCGTCATTATGGTAATGCTTGGCTTTTTGTTACGGCGACACGAACTATTGCAGCAGATTTAGACTGCGACTCAGGCAGCAATAGCTTAAAGGAGCTCTGCATTAGAATGTGTGCTTGTAGAGTGGGCTTATGCGCTTGTAGAGTGGGGGCTTCAGAGCTTGTAGAGCGGGCTTTTGTACTTGTAAAGTGGGGGATTCTGTGCTTGTAGAGTGGGGGATAATTTGCTTGTAGAGTGGGGGCTTATTTTTTGCTTCTAGAGTGGGGGATTATTTGCTTGTGAAGTGGGGGATTATTTGCTTGTAGAGTGGGGGCTTATTTGCTTGTAAAGCGGGGGATTCTGTGCTTGTAGAGTGGGGGCTAATTTGATTGAAGAGTGGGGGATTATTTATTTGCTTGTAGAGTGGAGAGTGGGCTAATTTGATTCTTTGTAAAATGGGGGCCTATTTACTTGTAAAATGAAGCAAATGTGTGTGGGTGAAAGTAATGTTTACCACAAGGAAAAAATTTTCTGGCTCAAATTATAGAAAGCAGATTTAGTAAAAACCTAGTAGATGAAGGTGGACCTAAGAAACTAAATTGGTGAGGACAATTTCATTTATCATAGGAGTTGATTAGCTAATTGTTAAGAAGCAATTTTTTGTGGTAACTAGGTATGATGTACTTATGTGTATAAATGATAAACTTGGGAGCTTATCCTTAGCCTTGACGGGTTAAGAGAAGCTCTTTCTCAAGGTGAGGGTCGCGGCTACACCTAACGCTTGCTTGCTGGCCTCAGGACATTGTATTTGACAAGCACGTAGTTTTACTCCAGTAAACATCTTTTTACATCTTTATTGGTTGCTCCATCATTGCAATCGGGCTTAGAAATAAATTTCAGCTTCATTACCTCAGGAGAGGCAGTGGGTGAAAGAGCGATACGATGAGTAGAAGGATGCCCTCTCTAACCGCTTCTACCCATCTTCTCCGTTGATGATATCACCACAGAGCAGCGTTCTGGTGAAAATACCGCGTACCGAACTAGGATTGAACCATATTCTTGCTGGCCTTTAGTGTGATGCTTAATCGCCAGCGCCTCGATGAAAACAGGCACAATTCACAGATAATGTTTTTGCTGGTGAACTTTATTAGCGATGAGCACGTCTCTTTTAAAAATAAAACTTGTTATAATAACTGTGAGAAAAATTCTACGTAATGATTCAATTCGCAAATTATGTTGCTAAACCTTGAAAGCTTTTAGCAATCCGAGAATGTCAATTCATTGCCTGCTATTCAGCAGATAACTTGTTATTGAACGAAAAATCTGAAATTCAAAATTTCGGGAGAAATCTAAAATTCAAGCAACAATAAAGAGTACTCTTAAATAACGAATCATAATTTCAAGAGTGAACATAACAAGAACTGATTTTGAACACAGAACCCAAATTTCAACCCAAAACAACAGTTCTACTCCACAAAAAGCTAAAAATGTAATCAATAATAAACATCATTTTTTGAAAACACCCGATATCGTAGACTACGAAAGCAATAATAAACGTTAATATTAATACTAAAATAATGCCTCAACAATAACGGTGTGAAGTAGACTCCGAAAGTAATTATAAACGTTAATATAAGAATAATAAGGCTCGAATAAAGATGGTGGTGTGGTGTCGTGCAGAGGTGTCTAAGGAGAAGCCTTGGGCACCTTTGCTGCTTTTCAACCCAGGGCCAACATTTCAATCTTAAACTATAGCTTCTAATCTGCATAAAAGCTAAAATTCTAATCAATAATAAACATCAATCTTTAACAACACTCCGTAAAGTAGACCACGAAACGATAATAAACTTTAATACTAGAATAAAAAGGCAAGAATGAAGGCGGTGGGGTGGTTTCGTGCAGAGGTGCCGAAGGAGAAGCCGTCAATGTGGCTGTCGCGGCAGCACTGGCGGGTGGGGGAGATGCTGGTGGCCCGCTGCAGCGCCACGGGCGGGCAGCCGCCGCCTTCCCTCGCCTGGTACCTCAACGGCATCAAGGTAATGCTCACTGCTGTGCCGTCACTCTCTTGAATGGGTTGTTTTGGCACTTAGAAGTTACAGGTAATGCTCACAACTGTACGGTCACCCACTCTTTTGACTGGTTAGTTTTGGCACTAAGGTGTTTTAGGTAATGCTGACTACTCCACGGTCATTGTTTCTTTTGACAGGGTTATTTTACGCCTAAGGTGTTTTAGGTAATTCTGACTATGGTACTATCAATCTCATTTTTAATCTGAGCAATTGTGCGCCTAAGGTGTTTTAGGTAATCCTCATTACTCTACGGTCACCCGCTCTCTTGTATGAATAATTTTGAAAACTAAGATGCTTCAGGTAATTCTTACTTCTGTACGGTCAGTCACGCTTTTGAATGGTTAGTTTTGGCTCTAAAGTGTTTTAGGTAATGCTCACTAATCACTACTGTACGGTCACTCACTCCTTCGACATGTTAATTTTGCCACTAAGGTGCTTTAGGTAATTCTCATTACTGTACGGTCACTCCCTCTTTCGACTGGTTAATTTCCCACTAGGGTATTTTAAATGATTTTTTTGCGATGATGATAACCCTGACCTGACACAGTTACTCCTAGTTTTGAAATAAATGCTTTCGTATTGAAGATGATGCTAACTTTTTACTACCTACAAGTCCACGGTGACTCGCTGTTTTTCGATGAATACTTTTGTACTCAAGCTAATCATGATCACTTACTACTTGCACAGCCATTCACTGCTCTAGAATAGATACTTTCGTATTAAGGGTTATGACCCTTTTATCATCCAGTGATAGTGTGCCTAATAATGATGGGAATATTTATTAAATTGACAATGACCGTGGGAATCTTTGGAGCCAGACGTGGAGTGGAAACGGCTGCATTTAAACGTTTCTCAAATGTAAGATTGCCATTTCAGGATTTGTGATTTCCACGTTTGTAAAATATGCACCCGTGATTTCTCCACAATTTGTGTTCAGTTGTATTTTGATTTCTTCGCGATTTAGTTGTATTATTTCTTCACAATTTACTTGCACTTGGTTTCTTCACAGTTCAGTCGTATTTTGATTTCTTCACAATTTAGTTGTATTTTGGTTTTTCCACTATTCAGTCGTATTTGATTTCTTCACAATTCAGTCGTATTTTGATTTCTTCACAATTCAGTCGTATTTTGATTTCTTCACAATTCAGTCGTATTTTGATTTCTTCACAATTCAGTCGTACTTTGATTTCTCCGAAATTTAATTGTATTTTGATATTTTCACAATTTAGCAGTATTGTGGTTTCTTCACAATATAGACGTATTTTGGTTTCTTCCCATATCAGTTGTATTTTGACTTCTTCACAAAATTTAATTGAATTTTGACTTCTTCACAAAATTTAGTTGTATTTTGATTTCTTCACAATTCTGCCCCGTTGCTGAGCTGGAGACTCGTGGGTTGCAGGTGCCCACAGAGTACGTGCGGCCGCTGCCGTCGGACTTCAGGTCGACCTCGACGCAGACCGCCTACGAGTATCCCAGCAACCACTACAACTCCAACGCTGATGGTCACCACAACTACAACAGGGCTGACTACTACAACGTCTACAACAAGGCAGACAATGCCTATAATGTCTACGGGAATTATTACCCAACGCCCGACTCCCGAGTCCCGAATGAACCTTATTTCAACCCTGCATACGGCCAAAGTCATGAGCCTATCACTGGTTATCAGCCTCCAGAGCCAAGTCGTCGGGTAAATCAAAACAACAACAACCACATGTATCCTGAGCACTCACTGGATTCTGTTCCCTACAGAATTAAAAGATTCTCTCATAAAGTTGTTACAAATGATCATGCAGCTTTCAGCGAAAATCATTCGATGGGGTTGAGAAAAATACGCGGAGAAAAATCACATGAGTATGAGCATGAGACGTCAATTCAAAGTGATTCTACAGGGAAGAATTCCAATGAAAATCCAACAAATACACGAGGTCTAGTCGAGGATAACGAGACCAGTCTTAATGCAAGCACACATTTCGAGAGACGCAATCCCAGCGAAGATGAAAGATTTTTATCTAGTGCCTCCTTTAGGGCATCTTTCGATCAAACTAATTCGGCTGAATTTTCAATAAAAGATTTGACATCGTCAGTTCTACAGCACGCAGATGACACGAAGTCGGCTAAGAGAAAAATAAATTCGTCGGGAAACATTGAAAACAAGTCAAAATATTCCCACAAAAATGAAATACCAACGACCCCAGTGAGTCAATTCAAGAATGGTCCGCACCATGATATCAGCCTTCACCTATTAGAATATTCACGTCGGGAAACTTCCTCAGAATCGTCGACATTCAATCGGCAGAAATCCGCGCCCGGAATCCACAATCCATTAACAAATGACATATCCCCTTACATTCTAGAATATACACCGCGTGAGAGCTTACCAAGTTCGCTAAGGGAAAAGGAAAGCGATTTTCCTAACACAGTGCACGATCTAAACGGGAAGCCAAGCGCACTCAGTTCCAATGGAGTAATTAATGCTCCAGACCGCAATACAACTCAATCGAGAGCATCTGACAGCAACGTACATCGGTCTGAGGTGTACAGCAGACCGGAACCAGGAATGGAAGAAGCCCCTATAAGAAAACGCTCAGCCTCTGGCATCGAGAATCGAAACTTGAGAGACAACTTCGGGAGTTACCACACGGACCGAGGTGGCGGTGCTGGGCCTAAGTCCAAAGAGAAGGTACAGATCGTGGAGCTCAAGCTGCCGCTCAGAAGGGACCATTTCGAGGACCCTGGAGTGGCAAGGCTTGTGTGTGCGGCGGAGATGCCAGGCATCCACTACAGCATGTGAGTTGGATCATTTCCCATAATTTTCCTGTGGTTGCTTAGGGGCCTTCACAAGAAAGTATTTGATATGCGAGTCATGGGTTATTTCTGTCAGGAATGTTCACGCTTCTCACCATTCGGAGCGTAAAATTCAGGATTTGAAAGTCAAATTTATAAGAAATTTGTAACCTTGCGATGACGTGGTAGCTAAAATGATACATTTATCAGTCAGGAAAATGAAGCAATGAACGTATCCATTTTACAAGCGTGAGAATTAGTGGTCACATGACCGTATTAAAATTCAATTTAGCCATAATATAATTTTAAATTTCAACTACGTAAAATCTTACTTACAGCAGCTCACCATAGCCAATAACCATGAACACATGAAGGTATCACGTGTGGCATGATATTCTCTTTAAGTGGTACTACATACTCAGCATGGTGCTAGAAGTTAGCTTAAATTTATTTATTCACTTCATATTGAGCTTTTATAGTTAAGAAAAAACTTTAAAATCCATTTCTTGGACTGCTACAATATAGGCCTGCCCCGTAGAGCATTAGCAACTCCTTCCACAAAAGTCACAATTAATCATTCGATTTCAAGGCACTGTGTAACAAAATAGATTTAAGGTACTGTCTAAAATATCAATTGGTAATGTAGTTACTCTACGTTTTCATACGACTCACAGGATTTTAAGCTTTTGACTAACATGGAAATTAATACACAGGATTTGAGATTCTTTTTGCATTTATTTAAACTTCAGTGAACATTTTATACACAAAATCGTTTTGACTGCGTCCCTTTGTCAGGTTGTTTTTTTACAGTTAAAATTTCATCTTTGTAATTTGTCATTTAATTTAAGATGTATTTAAGATGTATTTACGATGTATATAAGATGTACTTAAGATGCATTGCTAGACCTCTCATGCGTGTTTCTACAACATTTCGTCGGCCTAAACCATCTATACACGACAGTTTATGTTTCCGATAGAATATTTATTCTCAATACTTTATAAGCTGATATTAACGTTCACCATTTCCGTACCACGCCCTTTTCGTTCACTATTAACGTACGCAAAATGAAACTCAAGTTCATTTCAATTTTTAACTTTAGCTAACACGAACTTTTCGTTCACCATTCACGTACGACAAATGAAACTCAAGTTCCTTTCAATTTTTAACTTTAGCTAACAAATAACGGGAAAATCGACTCATTCCATATTCGTGTTTCATTTAAAACTAGCTATCTTACAATGATAATTGTAAGAGGGGCTTATCAGCTGTTTTCTATCTTCAGTTATTTTGCGACTGGTAAAATTGTAATATTTTCTTCATCGGTCTCGATGAAAGTGAAGCGAGATCAAAACATGATTGAAAATAGATTTAGCTTTGGCAGAGTCTATCATCTTCTTCAAGAAAGTAATTGAAGGATTTCAAATCTTCCTGAATGGTCTTGTAAAATTGGAAAATAAGCTATATTCCAATCACTGAAGTAGTAGTCAACATCACCATTTCTCTCATCCATTATCTCTATTTGAAACATACCTATACTAATTAAAGAAATTCATATCTTTCTGAATCGTCTTATAAACTTTGAAAATCAACTATTTTCCAACTACAATAGTAGTAGACACCATCACCATCTCTTATCTATAATCTAAATTTAAAACATATTAGTGGTTCGTTAAATCATCCGAAAGTCACCATCACCATATCTCTCATTCATTATCATTATTTGAAACACACTAGCTGTTCGTTTATTCACTCGAACCAAGAACAGCACTCCATGACAATTTCCCATCTGACGCCCCACAGAAAATCAGAGAAGGTGATTTCGAAGCCCGGCATCCCGACGGCATCTCCCTCACACCGCCTCTCAGAAGCCCCCACCACGCCTGCGCCGCCACCTCGGGCTCTGGGGCTGTTGCTGGTGTTGGTCATGCTCTTCGCTCACTGAAACTCTGCTCTGTTGCAGCACTCGAGCCTACGTTTATTATATCACTGACAAAGGCAGTTTGGTCAGCAAGTTTGGGTGTACAGTGGAACTCGGTCAACTGTTTCCTCTTTGTGTGATCGAATTCCTAGAAAGCTATATGCCTCAGTAGGTCGTGCATTCGTGAAATGCTTGAATTTAACGCTTGAACCCTCAACAGTGAATCTTTGCCTTTAAATGATGTTCTACTTTTGAGTGTTGATGTGAGGTCAGTTTAAAACATTAACGAGATTTTTTATACTGCTCTTTGGGTATTACAACTGAATTTTGTTTTCGTTTCATGGCAATGTTGCCTGTGCAGTAGAACATCGCTGCACAAGCTTGTCGTTCTGCTTAAATGCGAAAACTGATTACACTTTTATAACATTCTTGGAGGTACTTGCACAAAAAGAGATCTGATTTGCATTTCTTCCAGTGCCAACATTCAGCAATCAAGCAGATTCAAAAGATGAAGTAGAGGTGGTTGTGTTGTTTCCCCAGAGAACAAAGTCTACGTTCATGCTGTCTAATTTAAGCGTAAAATATCTATGCTAGATTGATGAAAGCAGGTTTCATGTTGTGACCCTATAATGTTCATGATATCGATGCACAATCTGGGCAAAGTGATATAAATGGAAAGGTACGAGTGAACTAATGGGACATCTTCCGTTTAACGAGGGTGAGAAATTCCCATAAAATGCTCATACTTTCTGGTAATTATGTATGATTTCTACAACAAGGAAGATCTCACGAAACGTGGTAGCTGAAATTCTTAATAAGCTCTGTTTTTTCAGCACTAATGAATAAATGAAAAAAATATTGGCAGTTTAGTTTGGCCAACGATAGTTGAATGTCTATTCTGTGAAAAGTCTTATTAACATTTTTTCGAAGAAAATAAATCCTCATGTTACCCACTAAAACTGGAAGCACAAAGCATTGAACCTTATTACTCAACTTCAATTGAAAGCAAACATGAAATCATAAATGAAAATACTCGAGATAAAAAATCTATTATTTCGGCATACAGCTTCACAGGAAACTTGGCAGTGTACACATGCCAACTGAAGGAAAAGTTTTATGTTTAAAATTTCTTTAAAAACTTTTCCAAAGAGTGTCTCGAAGAAGATACTTGCAGTCTTTGCAGTGTATTTAATAACCAAGCTGTTCAAACAAATTCACAAAATTTGATTTCAAGCCATCAAATGAACATCCCGTTACACAACCGGAATGAGCAATAACAAGCAATAATTATTGCCTTCAGTTTAAAAATAATTTTCTTTGTTTAATTTTTCTACAATCTAAAGATAGTTTTACAGCCAAACTACGCGCTCGTATCAGTGCTACGATGCCACGACGGGCAGCTTGCGGTTGCCTCAGCAGCGACATTGAAGATTCTTTTTTGCTGGACAAAATTCTGACGTTTTTAAATGAATGGTGTTTTACCCTAAAAACTATTTAAAAGTAGGTAACCCTGTAGGTTGCCTTATGTTTGGTAAAGACGAAGAGGAAATTTGTTCGAAATAGCCAAAACTGGAGCATTTTAGTCTTAAAACACCGTGACAAACCTCGTCAGCCGCGTAAAGGTCGGTGCTCTCAGAAGGCAAAATTAAGCAAGGTTTTTTCTCAAAATACCCCGAGGTATTTGTCAAATTCAGCAAACAATTCTAGCAATTTTTGTATATCAAAGGCAAAATACATATGTTTGAAATTAAACATAAGAAACTACCTCTAAGCGAATAAATTTTTGTAACGAAGCATGTCAAACTCTTTAAACTCAGTGAAGATTTAGAAATTTTAAATTCATTTATCGGTTAGAAGATCCCCATCAATTGAAGCAGTAGTCAAGTTACTACTTAATTTAAATTTCGATATCGAAGCTTGTATGGAAAAATAACATGGCTCGACGGTGCCAAATGAAGTGTAGAAATGAAGAAATTAAATATTGATACATATATATTTATTGATATCACTTTATCCTTAAGTGTATGTACAACTACCATACCTCATCCACGTGTGTAGTTGAATACTCAAGTCTGTACTAAGAGTGGCTGATAATAATAGAGCTGCAGGATTAGCAGGAAGTTAATTGTTTCTAATAATATGTACGGATACCATATATTCATTGTTAAAAAGCGTGTGAATGAATACTTAATATCTAATATGTACGGGGATCTTGTATACATAACTTAAGGTAATATGGATGTCTACCTAATGGATTTTTAATGCGTGTACATCTGAAGAAAATATAGCAACTCTATGTGTTCAACTTAGAAAGAAAGGTAATGAAATACGAGAGCTCGGTGCTGGATGCGGAGTAAGCACGTTGCTTGCGATACGACCCATTGATGGGTCCTGTGAAAAATGTAACAATTTTTTAAAATTAGTGGTATTTAATGAACCCAGTTAATGTTTGGGATTTATAAAATTGCTAACTTTTGACTTTAAGTTTGAGTTGAATACTGAACATGAGTTCAAGCCATCGCAGTCAACATGTTGAAGTGTCTTGGTTGAGGTTCCCTCCGCCCTCTGCCCCAGGCGGCACCCCGTGCTCTGCTGCTCAGGCTTGGTTATGTAAGCTGAGGATCCGGAATACCTATCAAAAAGAAAAATAAAAAGATGCCAAGGACTGGACTATGAGACAATTTACGTTGCTGTAGCATCACTGCTCGTAGTGTAAGTTCTTCGAAGATGGCTTCGTGTTCCAGCACGCAGCGTAGCCAAGTCATTGCTTGCTGCTCCGCCACGACTACGCAAATTGTTTGAAAGTTCGGCCACAGAAGCGAGGGAACCCTGAGGCATCATCCGAGTTCTCTCACTTTAAAAATTGTCAGAAGATAAAATACATAGTCTTTTCTTAAGAAAGGTTAGGTGAAGCTAAAAATGTATTCTGTGTGGAGACTACACAGGACATTTCCTTTCATTAGTATCCTTGTGGACAAAATTGGATCAGTTGGAAATCTTCATTATCAATATTGTTTTTGCTCTTTTTCATCTTAAAAGACTTCCGTTGATTCATGCGAGCTTTGGTAAATTTTTCAAACAGTGTTTTTCACTGATTTATTAAGCAATTTATTTTTAATCATGAATGAGACAAAGCATACCGAACTAATATTAAGTTCCGAATCAGTGCTCCAGAACAATGTACCATTCTGCTCATTTTTTGTCAGTGAGAGCGATGCATAAACATTAGGTCAACCCCTGTCAGGTGCATTTGAACATATCTATTAGAATTTGGGCTTGGAATTATTCTGTTTAAGGGTTGCCTCTCAGTTCAAAAGTCATACCTATATCTTAATTTATGGGCAAAAATTTACGACGATATTTTCTTATGTTATAAACTCATTCTAATAATTTTATATTGTGTACGGAATTTACTGAGAGTTGAAAGTGTGTGTCAGAATTTACAAACTCCCCCTCACCTGCAGCTTCAGGCGGGACCGTTACAATCAAAGTAGATGCATCGGACGCTGTAGAAGAGAGAGCGCTAACTAACTCATTTCACCTGTCTATTCTCTATCGTCATCATTCCGCTCTCTATCCATTCGTCATCATTCGTCAGCATTATTAATTTTTCTTCCTATCACTCATCATTCTTCTCGCTATCGCTGTTTACAATAGTAGCTGGGCCTCTCTTTGTCTCTTTCCAAAGTCAAGTCATCTGTCCTCTCTCTCTCTCTCTCTTTCTCTCTCTCTCACTCTCTGATAGTTACAGCTGTGACTACAACTCAAATTTTAGCACTTGCTTTTAGCGCAATCTGAGGCTAAACTATACAGGCACACCTCACACAAAAAGCTGATGGATTTTCGTAATGAGCACAATTTGCCGAAGAACCCGACATTCATAGTTGACAGGTTGAATAACCTGTCAACTCAGGTTATACACCCTGTTAATACTCAGATACTTGGCACTCAGATCAGATACACGAAGCTGGTACTGCAAATCTCAGTTGAGTTAATTTAGCAGGTACGTACATGCAGACCGATAAGGTAAATTTGACTAAATGACTGAATCTGAAAATCTATTTGAATCAAGTGCAATTGACTTAAAAACGTTCAAGTAAGCGCAAAATTTTGAAGCTGCAGTTGCACGAGGGGGTGCGATTGAAGGACTGATGTATGTAAATGATACTTGAATGAAAAGGATTAGAAATTTATGGAGAATTGAACATTTTCCCATATTGGGAAATGATACGAATTAGCTAAATACTCGCTGTAGCATTAATGATCTCTTATAAATACCGTATTCGTTGTTGTGTTTGTGTCCGTGCAGACATGAGACTCAGTAACGAAAGGATGGCGGCAAGGCGACAACTAGTGTCAAATGCAGAAGATAATATACGATCTTTTTCCGCTATGAAAGAACCCGTTCCAGGCATGCTCCACCTTAAAATCCCCGTAGGCTTACAAGTACAAACCTATGCTTCTCAAAAGGTCAAAATAATAAGTGATCATTTCATTTTTTTGGGACGATTTGTAATTTATTTAATATTATTCTCATTGCAAATATGATATAAAAATTAATCCTCGGTAAAATAAATACGTTTACTAACTTATAGTGAGCTTTTATGTCGAGTAAAACGGGACAGGGTGTGCAATACAAGAATTCCTCGAAAAAAGAGTCAACGCAACTGTGAGCGATACTATTTAAAATAAAACTGAGGGCACACAACTTAACCCACTTCAAAACCGGTGCAGCGCCTCTAGGGGCTTGCTGCAGTTCGGGGCTATAAGGAGAGTTTAAGGTCATCTTGGAGCAGCACATTGTGCCACTGATTCTCGTTGCAGCGAACCGAGCGCGCAGCCTCTGGCGGTTCTAGGGCTGAATTTTCAAAGAATTTACATTGTTGTAGCGTTTCAGCTGACAGAGTAAATTCTGCTGTCGACAAGACTTTGCTATGCGTTTTTTTCTTAGCTAAGATCTTAAAGAGCGTGCTTTTGTAAATAGAATTCAAGTCTGAAGCATCTGGTAACCCTGCAGTGTGTAAAGCTTATTAATTTTTCCTCCAAGAAACAACAGAAAGCAAAGTCAAACCGGCAGCAGAGCTTTCGCTGCCAAGTGTACCTCAACGATTACGTAAATTGATTAAAAATTTAGTTCTAGTGCAGGAAGACTATGCGCACGTCATTGCAATGCTTCCTACCAGGAGCTAATAAATGCATATTAACAAATAGTGGCCCTGACAGTATAGAGCGGTTCGGTGCCGGTCATAGTAGTTCGCTGCCGGAATTACTGCACGGCACCAAAAAGCAGCGGCAAAAGCAGACATGACGTCTGTGTTACAAGCCAGCCACTCCACGTCACGCTACTGATCGATTCTGTTGAAATAACTCCAAGTTTGAATAAGGTATGTCTATACACATGCTGTGTGTGTGTAAAACATACCACAGGTTACTGTGCCAACACCCAAGAAGCGACATTTGCATGTATACGTGTACACTTACGATCAAGTCAAGATATCCATTAAGAATACGTAGGCTTGATCAGATCGAACTGAGGAGTTTGAGTGCACGGTGCTCCGAAGCGTCCTGGAGAGTATTGTGCCCTTGGTGGTGTAATGTGAACTGTACATAAGTAAACCTTTGTGGGGACTGTAGGCAAATATATGTGCTAAACATGTGGTGGTGCTGTTCAATAAGCGTGCTTATTGCATTTGGTGGAGCTCACACTGTTGAGTGTGATACCTATTTAGTGGGAGTTCTCAAGACGGGGTTCTTAAGACGGGGTTCTCAAGACGGGGTTCTCAAGACGGAGTTCTCAAGACGGGATCAAAATTGTTTGAAATACATTTCAAGTGCAAAATTTCAGCTTCAAAGTTTATATAAAAGCATTTGAACGTTATTGTTCGCGTTAATTTAATTCGACGTTATTGTCAAACATTCAAACGGAAGTCCAACTCGACTATGAATGCTTAGTGGCATAAATTATTAGTTGTTTCTTATTTCCAAGTTTCATCACTTGTTTCAACGCTAAATTGAAAAGAACACACTTTAAGCATCGCCAGTTCGAGTCTCTCGAGTGCAATAAAAAAGAAGTCTTCAGGTCTGCATGGATTGAATTCCTCCGCCATCAAAACTGCGACAACAAGATAAAAATTGCCCAGCTCTGCCAAAAAAAAAGCTGCTGCATCAGTTTCAAATGTAGGTGAAATGATTGTGCACTTTATTTTTATCGCGTCTAAGCCCTACGATTTTCCTTTCCCATTGCATTTAAGATTCAGGGTAAGCGATCACGTCTTTATGAGCTATCCCAAGAAGTGCATTTTGCGTGACATGATCTTGTGACGTGTACTGAAGTGTGTGGAGTGTTAGTTCCACCTTTGCGAGTAGGTTAAATTATTCATGAATTATCCTCTTATTTTCAGTGCCTGTGCTTCATGCGACACCTAGAGTTGTTTTGAGCTCCTGCTGATGTGCTAATTCCGCTAATATAGCGGATAGCCGCTATCCGCTATTGAAAATATCCGCTAATATAGTGGATATTTTCAGTAGCGCTCAAAATACATGTCGAACTATCATTGCAAGTGTTGAATGGATTGTTCCATGACTGGGCCAGATTTCTTCAAGCTACCTGCTCTTGTGAAATATCGAACATTTTCTCCCCTGAATTAAATTCTAATGGCAGAGCGCAGTTTTAAGATAACAAATTTGTGTCAAGGAAACAGATACAAAAACTCTGTGCACTCGAAAATCAATGCTGTAAAAATAATATTACGTGTTGGTTTCGACAGCCGTTTTTGAAAAACGTTGCAACTGACCTCTGTGTAAATTTCAGAGCTACTCACCCTGCACGAGAGGAGCTTCTTCTTACTGTGTTGTCGTGCAGCATTCTCGTGGCAACATGTGGCTATGTGTTGCCATGAGCCGGCGCCACGTGTTGGGTGATCTCGTGGCAACATGTGGCCATGTGTTGCCACGAGCCGGCGCCACGTGTTGGGTGATCTCATGGCAACACGTGGCCGTGTGTTGCACGAGCCGGCGCCACGTGTTGGGTGATCGCGTGGCAACATGTCGCCGTGTGTTGCACGAGCCGGCGCCACGTGTTGGGTGATCTAGTGGCAACACGTGGCCGTGCATTATAGAAACCATCAGCACGTGTTGCGTGTACCCTTGTAGCTGCTGCGACCCCTGTATCTTGTAATAAAAATCCATCCTCGCCTTAGTTTTCTTGACCATCCTGAGTTTTATGTCTCAACTAGACCCCTCGTGACTCACATGGGGGCTGAGGTTACAAATTTTTCCAGTATGATTTTTATGAAATGGATGTTCATGACAGATTGCACTCACAATGCTGTTGCTAAAAGCATGGAGTTGGATTTTATTTGAAGTGGACAGCAGAATGTGGGCGGGGACAACCAATCAAGCGAGCAAGAATGTTAGGGTTTTATAAGTGAAAAGATTTAGAACGTATGCACTTGATCGTGAGGTCTAAAGTCATACTGGGTTTCACGTAAAGTGTTCTGTGGTTGAGCTCATTGGAACACCAACGCTTGTGCGGGTAACGAAAATCCAGGACTTGCGGGCGAAAGTTCACTGGCTCTTGGTTCAACATACAAATGTATGATCAGGAATTTATTTACTCTCCGGGAAAAATGACTTCTGATGAACGTATGTAATGCATTTTTGCCAAACGAAGCTCATATGTTGCATCGTCTGGGCCAGTCTTGAGTGGTTCATACTTTTGATATTATTTGTCATGCATTTTTTTTTATTTGATAGGGAAAAATTGTCGCAGCTGGTTAATTTTTGTCCGAAATATATTCGAGAAAGGATCAGTTTCATCAATAACATTTATTGGACATTTCTTAAAGAACGCTATCTCGATCAAATCTATACAAATAGATGGACACTTGGACACGGGCAGCGCTAATTTCAAGATTCTTTCCCGTTTTTACAGCTGACCGAACACACACATAGCTGGGTCAAACAAATTAGCTCAAGATTAACTTTCGTATCTTTTGTTTCTTTAACACGAATACTTCATCTCGTACCATATTTTTGGATGCCTTTTGATGCGTAGTATTCTCCTCGCCTGCTGCGCTATAGCGGGTGCATGTTGTGTCCAGAAATTCCAGACTCTCTATTTTTTCCCGTTGCATGATTGTTTATAAGAGTTAGTGGTTCAAATTCCTAAACTTAACGTGGCCTGCGTAAAACTTCCCCTTCCGCTGGATTTCAGTGCTCTAAATTTGGTCGTGCTCCTAAAGTTTTATAATTTTTTTATCCCGGAAAGCAAAAATTTTCAATTGAATGACGAAGCCATTTTAGTGAAACCTCAGATAAAAAAGTGGCAGGGAATAATTAATTTCGTCATCATGGAAAATTTTTGGCGTGGTGATCCAAGTATGTACTTGAACCTGACAATACGCACACTCTGACTCAGTGATGTTTCCTTTAAGTAGATCATCTCGATAATGTACTCGGTTCTACAATGGCAAACGGACACGACCAATGCTTAAAAATTGAGTATCATATTTACATGAGCTCATCAAATTCAAGGTGCTAGATGTAAGTCGTCACAACCGTAATCACACTAATCCTGTGCCCTGGAGTCCACTCACTACCCATAAATATGTTTCAACAGCCTTATAAGATCATACTTGAGTTACCGCTTGAAAAATTAATTCTTAAGTTAACGTTGTATTTATTAGGCCAAGCAGTATACATCACGCTGTTATTTGTCACGAGCTGCCTAACGGGCCAGGCCCCATCCACAGGACGAGCCATGTCCCTAACACAAGACGGGCCATGTCCCAGACACAAAATAGCGCACCCAGCTCCAAGTCGGGTTAGATCCCAACCTCATGATTGGGCTGGCAAAGTTCAACCAAAAACCGAATAAAATCCCAGCCATAGGACGGGCTATCCAGCAAAAACACGGCCCTCCCAAGCATAGAATGGGCTACCAAACTACAAGACGGACCAGGTCCCAGCCACAGGACGGGTCAGGTCCCAGCCACAGGACGGGCCAGGCCCCAGTCAGCATGCCATTATGGTCCCATAAATCAGCCGTTACGATGCGTTAATGCCTTAGGCTTCTCGAAGAGTGCGAATAAAAATCTCTTCAATAAAGCGCACCCATGTTACGACCGCGAAACTGAGCATGTGAGCGAAGGATCCTACGACCGAGCCCAATTGAAACGGTCCATAAACTGAGTCTTTTTGCCTCTGCAAGTCTCCTTCTCTTATTACTGAGTGGAACAAGTGCTACACAGTCTATTTGTTACTGTAGAGTTGTGGTCATGCAAACTTCAGTGAAGTCTTCAAGTTAAGTCAAAGTATCTATGTAAATAACACACAGCTGATAACTGTGGTAGTTATAACAGCTCAATAATTATTGGCACACACGCATTTACATTAATTGGCATCCCCGCATCCACGCTGTATGCCAATAATTATTGATATACAGCCTTACTACCAAGCGGAAGACAAACTAGTTCAAACTCTTTTTTCGTTTCATTTTGCCAAGGTAAGATATAAAACGTTCATTTTTCGGTTTTCCTTCACTTTCCGGTTACATGAGCAGAAATCTATCCCACCGACAAAATAATCTCCGTGCTCTTATCAAAATAATCAAAAATGCGATCAAGGTTTTTAGGTAATATGCTCTGTTCAAATGTTCATCAAACTGGATGACGGGCGTGTGTTCTCCTCAAAAATTTGAACAGCAGCAGTTTCCAATTATTTCTCACAGAGACACCAAACGTTCACTGAGTTACTTCAGAACACGAGGCAACCACATCACTAGTCTGTGTTGTTGGTAAGTACTGAATCTCACAGCACAGAGCCAGTAAACTTTTCTGATTCCGCCATCTTCATTCCGATGACATTTTTTTCTCGCGCAGTTACGCCACGCGTGCTAACCTACATTATCTTAAATCCTACCTAATGAACTAGTGGAAATAACTGAGAAAATCTACTCTGCAAACAGAATATTCATAATCACATTTTGAATTCTAGCCCATCAGCCCAGCGTTTGTGGATGGTAAATCTTTTGCTCAGAAATACATGTTACATAAATATGAAATAAAATGATAATGACCGCACCATGAAAACAACCGTACAATGAAAACAACGGTGCATTGAAAACAACCGCGCTTTGAAAACAACCTGGCACTGCAAAAAATCGTACCATGAAAACAACCGGACCATGAAAGCAACCGTACCATGAAAACAACCGTACCATGAAAACAACCGTACCATGAAAACAACCTTACCATGAAAACAACCGTACCATGAAAACAACCGTACCATGAAAACAACCGTACCATGAAAACAACCGTACCATGAAAACAACAGTACCATGAAAACAACCGTACCATGAAAACAACCGTACCATGAAAACAACAGTACCATGAAAACAACCGTACACTATAAAGAAATTAAACTGAAATGCGTGTCAGTTACACCAAACATGATGTAGGTGCCACAAAGTTCCTCAATTAATATAGAATTGAATGAACGAGGAGGAAAAAATTAAAATACATTCTTCAGCACGGTAAGTAATTTTTAAATACAGATCACATCAGTCTCTTTTGATACGTCATAAATCAAGTAGAAATAATTTGCGTTATAGGTAATCACACCCAGCAAATGCCCACTACACACATCACAGTTCACGAGGTTCTGTTCCCCCATGTTAATTAAGTGACAGAAGTTAATGTTCCGATGCAATAAACATTCACACATGACGAGTCTGCGCATGAAAGTAACGAGACAGTTACGGTGCTGGAACCACAACGTCATGAACAAGAAATTTCCGCAGCTTTTACCTCTCAATGAATAAGCAAATGCTGTTTTAATAACCTATTAAGATATTGCCCGATATTTTTAATTGGGAGCTGCTAAGGACAATAATATGACACTAGTGAACGAGACCAGTCATAAATGACGGGATTCGATAGTTTCCTTAATGGAGGTCAACCCAAGATTTCAATTTTTTTCATCCGATTCGTTTGAAATTTGGCCAGTATATGTATTTTTTGAAAGTAATTTTTTTTACTCCTGTAACTTTTTGATTTCAGCCTTTTTTCTTTTAAATTCGAAAAATTTGTTTTTTGGTACATTTTTATGGATATTTCAAAGAAATGCTTGTCATTGAGTTTTTATGCTAGAAAAAAACCAATCACAGTTTTAGAATCCTTGCATCGTTTCTAACAAAAGTACGGTAGAAAATTTTACATATGTAACTTTTCGTTTTTTATATGCGATATTTTATCACTAATAAATTGTACACTAATTTTGGGTTTTGTGATTGATAAAAACCATTTTTTTGGACAATTTGGAAGTTTGCTACCGTACTTTTGTTAGAAATGTTCCAAGGATTCTAAAACTGTCTTTGTTTTTGTTCTAGCATAAAAACTCAATGGCAAGTCCTCTTTTGAATACTGAAAGTTAGAGGTTTTGAGTATAAGCCAAAAACAAAATTTTTTGTTGAAGTGGAATATAATGGCGAATTTCTGTAATTGAATGCCGTTTTCATTTTTATTTCGATAATCTCCATACAAAACTTAATACTCACCCTGTGAATTGTAATAAAAAACAAAAAAAAAATAATAATTTTTTTTTTTTAAATTATGAACTTTAAAATTTTTAGTCTGATTCCTATGAAATTTGATTATTATACGAAATTTATAAAAATAAACACAATTTTATCAAATCATTTTTTCGATTCAGGCTTTAGTTTTCTGAAAAAATAGGACATATTGGTTTTGTAGTTCATTTTAATTGATATATCCAATGAATAGAACTCATTGAGTTTTTATGCTAGAACTAAACCAAAAACAGTTTTAGAATCCTTGAAGCATTGTAAGCAAAGTAACGGTTTCAAATTTTCCATTTAATGTTTTTTTTTATGTGTGGTCGAAATGGGGTCGAAAATTCAGGATTTTTG
>JACJUY010003934.1:20572-33400 GCA_014220935.1 Platorchestia sp. MABIK | reverse complement strand
GGGATCTAGTGTCCGTAGCGCCATAAAATTTTAGGACCGAATAGTCCACCACCTGAGGGTCCTTTTCCAACAACAAAACGAAAAAAGCTCACCGGACCGACAGGGGCTTGGCAGGGGCCTGGGTTTTCCCCCTTAAATAAGTCTCAAGATATGGATAACATACAAATATACCCATCCTAATAGTACCCGCGATTAAAATATTCTTGTACTTGTGACCTGGTGAAACTCGTATCACAGATACGGTCATTGAGCATTCTTAAGAGGGGGAAGGAAAGACGGACCAACCAATTTAATGTGCTCAATGAGATTCCCATTGTTATAACATAGGAAAAATTATGCCCCAAAAATGTAAATTAATTTATAAATTCATGGAGATACCTGGCATTTTATAATACAGTTTGTTTCAACAAAAACCCGAACCGGGTATTTATTTTTCCGTATCAGTAATAATATCATCAGAATACCATAAGCATTTAATTTCAAGCAAAATTGTGTAGTATTACTGATTACTGCTGATACGGGAAATAATTACGGTTATTACTGATACGGGAAAATAAATACTCGATTCGGGGTTTTGTGGGACATACGGTATAGTATATTGATAGGTGGAGAGGGAAGGGCCTCCAAAATAACCCAGAAGAACGCGACCTGCCATAGAGAGCGTACTTACCCCGAGAAGGTTCCATGAGCTGTACAGTACAGAATACAGAGCGCGGACAAAGGCCCCAGCAAGGATCTTCATCTGTAAAGCCGGTAATAAGGGGACTTCCCATAGAAGTAGAGTTTCCACACTCCAAATACGAAAAAAGCTACTTACTACGGATCGAGGAACCGAAAGTAACCATGCTATTGTACTTACATATGTAGTAAAAAAAGGATCTCAGTTTCAGTGTGGATAAAGAACTTGGCCGTTTAATACTTACGTTTCAAATATTAAATTTTTTTTAAACATTTAAGTATTTCCAATGATTCAGAAGGACAGGTTACTTGCAAAATTGGTTACTTTGAGCAACTGTCTTATTCAAAACGCAAATAACGCTGGTTCAAGAAATGTTGGGTTAGCTATATACGTAGTTAGCTTGCCCGGTTGTTTGATGCACAATAATTGAAGCTTCAGAAAAACATTAACGAGCGATGACTCAAATACAGAATTGGGGCAACTAGCCCGCATCTAAAAGATGAATAGCCCAAGAATAATGCCGTTGGCCTGCGTTTGAGAAAGTGCTACTGTTAATAATTGAGAGAACAATAAAAATAAAACGAATCTACGTGTTGTGGCCCGTAGCATGGCGAAGTCAACCTAAGAGAACTAACGCTGTATGCTGTACCACCACGATGCTGAAAATGGTTTGAAAACTTGCTCCCCCGTTTGTTTCCTCCTGACATCCCGTGTGCTAAACTTTCCATAAGTTTTCTGTAAACCATTATCATCATCGCTTGCAGGCAGTTATGTACTTCAAGCAAACATGCCGTTCATGTGCCCGAATCGGGTCGCAATTTTAATGTACTTCAAATGTCAATAACCTAAACATGGTTACAAATGCGCACCGCTAGGTATATGGCTCATTTACGTTTTTTAGAAATTACCTTTTTATCATTTACAGTTTCTTAAAATAAATTTTAACGTACTTGAAAAAAAAATGGTAAAATTATACTTTTCAAACTTCTCAGAAAAGATAGGAATGTATTCGAGCAGAAAAGTCGTTTTTCCAATTCTGCTACCCACAACATACCCTAACCAACTGCAGCAACCACACAAACGTAGTCCGGGCGTTAAATCCTGATCTCAAGCGCTTGTCCCGGCACCCTCAGCTGACCATGTCGGCTGTGTTTGTGCAGCCCGCCCGTCACAACAGCCCCGTGCCGCTACTGTAATGTTATACGCAAGCTGCACTCAAGTCTGTATGAACTCAGCTAAATAAAGTCTGTATGACCTTAGCTCTAGGAAGTCTGTATGAACTCAGCTGTATGAAGTCTGCATGAGCTCAGCTCTATGAAGTCTGCATGAACTCAGCTCTATGAAGTCTGCATGAGCTCAGCTCTATGAAGTCTGCATGAACTCAGCTGTATGTAGTCTGCATGAACTCAGCTCTATGAAGTCTGCATGAACTCAGCTCTATGAAGTCTGCATGAACTCAGCTCTATGAAGTCTGCATGAGCTCAGCTCTATGAAGTCTGTATGAACTCAGCTCTATGAAGTCTGTATGAACTCAGCTCTATGAAGTCTGCATGAGCTCAGCTCTATGAAGTCTGTATGAACTCAGCTCTATGAAGTCTGCATGAGCTCAGCTCTATGAAGTCTGTATGAACTCAGCTCTATGAAGTCTGCATGAACTCAGCTCCATGAAGTCTGCATGAGCTCAGCTCTATGAAGTCTGCATGAACTCAGCTCTATGAAGTCTGCATGAACTCAGCTCTATGAAGTCTGCATGAGCTCAGCTCTATGAAGTCTGTATGAACTCAGCTCCATGAAGTCTGCATGAACTCAGCTCCATGAAGTCTGCATGAGCTCAGCTCTATGAAGTCTGCATGAGCTCAGCTCTATGAAGTCTGCATGAACTCAGCTGTATGAAGTCTGCATGAACTCAGCTCCATGAAGTCTGCATGATCGAGCTCAGCTCTATGAAGTCTGCATGAACTCAGCTCTATGAAGTCTGCATGAACATAGCTGTGTGAACTTAGCTGTATGAAGTCTTTCGCAGAGACTTCATACAGCTAACTCTCACAAGATGCCGTACAGATCTGTCTTAAAAGGTTCGATTGGACTCCTATCAAGGCAAAATTTCACAAGTTGGCTTTCTTCCCAAAAAACAATTTAGCAATAAAGAGGGCTACGCATCGCACAACTCTGCAGGGTGGACAAATACACAGCGCTTTTCATGGTCAAAGTTCATATTAAAAATGATTAAATTCAAAAATTTTGCCAGGAAAATAAATTTTAAATAGACTCAGCCTGTCCGCGACCGACCTCTGAGGCGGTGCCTCATCCACTGAACATCGGCCGGCGCACCGAACATTACGCCAGCATCATTCTTCTTAAAATGTTGACGGCGTGTTGGGACGTATGTGCACCACTAGGTAAATTGCTCATTTACGCGCCGGCATAAATTAATACAATTTCAAATATTCTACAACCTTTGTTTAAAAACGTATTTCGCGAATGAGATAGAACATCATCGTGTAATTATATTTTTTACAATTTTTAGAAAGAATAGAAATGCATGTGATCGGTTAAGTACGTTTTTCAATTCTGTTGCATAAAACCTAATTTATTTAATCGTTGCAACCACCAAAACGTCGTCAACGTGTTAAATTAGAAAAGTTCTGTTTAAACCAGCAACTTTCTATGTAAACTTGTACACACGGCACTTCAAAAATGACTGCGATCGAAAATGTTCAATAAAGTGCACAGCTCATGAATGATTTACAGTTATTTGTAAAAAAAGGACAGCGCAAATCGAAGCAAACTCTGTGGCAAAAAGGCCTGCTGCTTTGGTACTAGAAGCGAGACATAATCAACGTGAATAGACTCACGCACTCTGATACACACAAGGCTGGTGGTACGTTCCAGGATTACAAACATGTCCTGTCGAATTTGTGTAGAGGTGCTGTTGTGCAGAGCAGTTTAGATGCTTTCGTTGAAATGTTGAATTTGAACCTTCAATTCTCAGAAATTGGAAAATTCGCAAATTGAAATTCAGATTGCTGAATCCCAAGAGACTCACAAATTATATGAAAAAAATTTGCAGGAATAAATTTTGTGGACAGACAAAAAATAAAAATAAAATGAGGCCAATGCGCGGAATTGAGAGTCAAAGTACATAAAATGAAAATATTAGAACAGAAATACTTTGATCAATTATAGAAATGACAAGGAAATAATAATCCGGAGCAGAGCAAATGGAAATTTCCGCTGCACTGTGAACCGATGGCGTAGAACCGAGAGCATCCGAACACAGCGCAGAGAAGTCATTCAGTGAAAGGGAAGGAATTTACTTTTTATTTTAGCTCAATTGTGATCACATTGGAGAGGCAGAAGTGACTGAGATCGAAGCCGAGCAAGAGCCTCTTTTAGGGTAAGTTTTTGTGTGTCTGGGGAAAGAAGGAGCCGGAAGCGGGTCTAGAGTGACGGACTCGATGAGGCGATGAACAAAATTACCCTATCGGGGCACTTTTACCGCCACCAATATGGCCGCGGCTTGAGCCGCCGCCGCGGAAAATGCGGACGGCGGAACGGCGTGCGAGTCCGGCCCGAGGGAGGACGAGGGGAGCGAAGGATGAAAAAAAGTGTGGGAGGTCGGAAGAAAGAGTGGAAGAAAGTGAATGAGTGACATGCCCTCATAGAAAACAAGTGTAGGAGGTTAAAAGAAGGAGTGGAAGACGAGGAAGACGGGTACGGCAGCATAGAAAACAAGTGTGGGAGATTAAAAGAAGGAGTGAAAGACGGGTACGGCAGCATGGAAAACAAGTGTAGGAGGTTAAAAGATAGAGGATAAAGAAAACGAAAACGGATAATGCAGCATGAGAAACAGATGTAGCTCAAAAGAAGGGGTATAAAAAGAGAATGAGTGGTAAAGCCGCATGGAAAACAAGGTAAGGAAGTCAAAAGAAGTAGTAGAAAATAGTGAATGAGTGGCATGGTCACACGGATAACAAGTGTATGAGGTCAAAATAAGTAGTAGAAAATAATGAATGAGTGGCAAGGCCGCATGGAAAACAAGTGTAGGAGATCAAAAGAAGGAATGAAAATAAGAAGATGACGTGTACGGCAGCGTAAGAATTAAATGTAGGTCAAAAGGGGGGTAAAAAAAAGAGAAAAAGCAGAGTAAATGAGAAAAAAACTTGAAATCGGCTAGCGCATTACTGAGGGTGGCAAATATGTAAATATGCCACGGCACATGACAAGAAGTAGCAAAACGAGCACAGTGTAGTTTTTTAGGAAATCAAATTAAAGCGTCATTGGGGGATGCTTAATTACGAGTGAACGATCGTCGCAGAATGCAGTAAAATTACTTCTCTCGAAACATCGGAGAATATCAGTTTGTAATGGTTGAAAAAAATAGAGCTCGCAATTTTTAATAAAGGGATGAAAATTAACAATGAAATTAATGTTGTCGCTCAAAGGCCAGTCTGTAGTATGAAGCCAGCCTGTGGCAGTATGAGGCCAGCGTGTGACACAAAGGCCAACCTGCAGTATGAGGCCAGCGTGTGACATAAAAGCCAGCCTGCAGTATGAAGCCAGCATGTGACAAAGGCCAGCCTGCAGTTTGAAGCCAGCCTGTGGCAGCCTGTGGCAGTATGAGGCCAGCGTGTGACACAAAGGCCAACCTGCAGTATGAGGCCAGCGTGTGACATAAAAGCCAGCCTGCAGTATGAAGCAAGCCTGTGACACAAAGGCCAGCCTGCAGTATGAGGTTAGCGTGTGACATAAAGGCCAGCCAGCAGTATGAGGCCAGCGTGTGACATAAAAGCCAGCCTGCAGTATGAGGTCAGCGTGTGACATAAAGGCCAGCCAGCAGTATGAGGCCAGCGTGTGACATAAAAGCCAGTCTGCAGTATGAAGCCAGCCTGTGACATAAAGGCCAGCCTGCAGTATGAAGCCAGCCTGTGACATAAAGGCCAGCCAGCAGTATGAGGCCAGCGTGTGACATAAAGGCCAGCCTGCAGTATGAGGCCAGCGTGTGACATAAAGGCCAGCCCGCAGTATGAGGCCAGCGTGAGACATTAAGGCCAGACTGCAGGATGAGGCCAGCGTGAGACATTGAGGCCAGCCTGCAGCACGAGGCCAGCTCGCAGTATGAAACCAGTTTGAAGTACGGAGGTTAATTAGCCTACAATAACTCCACTCTAAAATTAGTTAGTCCTCAAAGTGCGGTAGAAATGTTGAAATCAGAACATACAACTCAGTAATCCCGTGCCCCTCATCCGAACGAGGGAACTACTCACATATTCAGAAACGAGGGATCACACCCGAGGCTGCACTAAGAGTGAAGTTTCCTCCACAACTCATAGTTTTGGCGCAATGATGGCGAATGTTTCATCGGCGACGAAGTTGTCCTGAAATAAACATGACGATGCGACCACAGAACTTCAGCCCTTGGTCTCCGCAGAGCTTTGATGCGTTCCAGGCCGCAGAGACGAGCAAGGTAGCTGGACGGTGGGGAGTTGATGACATCATGGATGTAAGTCTTCCAAAATTTTCCTGGATCTCGTTGAGGGGTGAAGGGAAATTCCTACTTCTCGTGACTGCTGCCGGAGCATGTAGAGGAAGCGTTCAAGTTTGCAAATGTCGCTTTCCTCATTTTTCCCTTGACCCCACAGCAGGTGTCCTTCATACGTACTTTACGATTCAAGCTTTTGATTTCGAAACATTGTGGTACAAAACATGAACCACCCAAGGGCTGCTGTAAATCCCTAAGTTGTCTTTCGAACCACCATATTTGGGAGACTAGAATAATGCGTGGTGTATATTTGAAATGCACAGTATATTGTTTATTTGCAAGACCGGAATTAAGCGTGGTGTACGTTGGGGATGCGTGTTGTGTTTTATGTTTGGAAGACTGGGATAAAGCGTGGTTTCAAATCTTCCATACTTGGAAGACTTGACCTCTCGGTCTTCCATATTTGGAAGACTTTAATAATGCTAACAAGAACCAAGCCCACATCAATCATTCACATCAAAGCGCTGATTTCAGTAAATTACATGATATGCCACCAAGAAATGACTGAAATTCATTGTTCTCAAACAACAGGCCTCCCAGACTTGACTGACCGCCCAGCCTCGAGTCACCTCCCGGACGATGAAGCTTCAATGAAGAATTGCTCGAGTTGAGCGGGGAAATTTTAATCGAAACTTTGATCGCGGCCGCCATCTTTGGGCCGCTAACACGATAACATCTCGGCTTGCAGACCTAATTTTCGCCTCCCAAAGTCATTAGTTCTTCGGAGCGACGCCAAAATACGTTAAAAAGATTTTATGGAGTATAATGCACGGTGAATGGGGTCTGTGCAAAAATGAAATGGTTGTTATGGTGAGCGTTATGCTCAGGAAATTGAGGATTGGATTTTTTTTTCCGTTGAACTTCATACGGTCATGACCAATTGTCGTGAAATTTGAATTTTCCATTGAAAAGATCTTGTCAATATGGATCGCACTTGAAAAATGACACACTCTTTAGATAATTATACATGTTACTGAAGTGAAGGCGATGCGAGAATAATAACCAAAAAACCAATAAAGTCACGTCAAAAAGCTCTGAAATACATGATAAAAACAAATGAAATACGGACGCACAAAGTTAAGCTTTAATGAAATTTTCTATTTCTGTGTAAATTATACTAATTGGAGTATATCCCAACATGCGTGAGGTGGATTTTAAACTTCGTTCTTTGATGGTAAACAGTACTGAATAAGTATCTAGCATTTTAAATGCGATGCTCAAAACACGGGAAGATTGAGTAAATTCGTAATCTGTATAAATGCTAAATTCAGTTTCTTGAGTTTTAAAAAGAATAAAGCCAATCAAAACTCATTGAACATCAGTAGACATAATCCGTGCTCGGACTCAAAATAATTTCACGAAGCAGTGAAAATCGAAATGAAGCATAAAAAAGAAATCATAATTCGAATTAAGAAAGAACAAGAAATAAGAAACATCGAATCAAATCTGCTGGTAAAACTAATTTCCACGCTGACATTGAAACGTGTTTTGATGCGATGTTTACGCAGACAAATGCTGCAGCTCCCCATAACGTATGAAGGAAAAACACAAGATGCAACTCACAGCGGAATTTAATACTGATTTTTCATTTTGATTGCACACAATTTAATTATGAGGAGAAGCACGCCTAATACTTCAGGCTATAACAACATTAATAAAGCTGTGCTTTGCTCCAGAACTGGAAGCATTCACCATCAAGATTTACACGCACAACTACTTGCACTTTCTGCAATACCAGTTGCTGTGTTTTTTGAGTGAAAAACAAAAAGTCAGAAGTTATATTGCTGATAGCGAAGTCAATCAGCGAATAACAAAAAGCTTCGCGAGGGATAACCTGGAAAAAGGATGATTAGTTTTCAGAGGTTTAATTGATAAAAGTTTCAACCACACACAAGTTGTGGTTTCTATGCAGTTAGACGGTGAAGAAGAGGCTCCAGCACCCAGGGAATTTTTGTACAAGACTTCAGGGAAGTGCGGCCTCTTCCATAGGCTGCAAGCGTACGAGTAGACACACAGAACTTGAATCCAGATAGACTTCCTCGGAGAGAAAGATTACTCGGGAAATTTTTGCTATTCTAGTAACGTCATAAGGTTATAAGGTCCTAGTTATAACATATAATGCCTCAGTTATAAGATACAACTGTTTTATTAAAAAGTTATGAGGTCTTAGTACAAATAGGGTTCTCGTTTACAAAGAGAAGCATTAGCACCATTGCCTAGCTCTTAAAATAGACATGACGATGCGATCACAGAAGTGCAGCCCGTGTCTCCGCAGAGCTCCCATGCGTTCCTGGTTACAGAGACGAGCAGGTGGCTGGACTGTGGGGAGGTGGTGACGTCATGGCTGTAGGAGGTCATCCAAAATTTTCCTGGATCTTTACAGGAAAATTTTCATGCCTCGTGACTACTGCCGGTGTGTGTAGAGCGTAGCGGATACGCTGTCAGTATCAATGTTCCTGATGTTTTCACGGCTATGAAGCGTGGCGGGAAGGACTAGGTTAAGATTTATTTAATTTAATTATTAAACAGCACTCATGACTCACTGCCTCAACACTGATTTGGCACTTATGCGCACGCGCATTGGACACGGACTGACAGCCACAAGTTGATGCCAATAGCGTCTTGAGAGACGAACCGTCCGGCATGAGTAAGAAGATCGAATGGCAAGAATAAAAAATGTCTGACTGGCATGAGAAAAAAATCAACGAACGACTGGTATGAGCAGAAAACAAACGACGGCCATGAGCAAAAAACGACTGGCATGAGTAAAAACATACGACTGGTGTGAGCACAAAATGACTGGATGGTATGAGCAAAAAGCGAACGACTGGCATGAGGAAATGAAAAAACGAACCATTGGATTGACTGGGATAAAGGAGAAACGACAGACTGGCATTTTCTTCAGGCTGTTGATTTAAACTCCCAAGTGTTACATTCAACGTTGAAGTGATGATAGAGCTTAAGTCGATTGGCTATGAGAAGTTGAAGTTTATTTTTTTTAAAATCTTTTCAGTCTAATTTTAATACAAATAAATCTAATTTTCATGCAAAATAAATCTAATTTTCATGCAAAATCAATCTAATTTCAACACAAAATATAGTTTTATTACTTTTATTTTCCCCATGATAAACCTCTGTCTTTCATTTTTTTTAATGATAAAACATTAGATGCAATATAAAGACTAAATACTATTATTTTAATTTCTACCTTTACACAAACAAAATTAAATAAAACAGGGCGCTAGAGGTAAAATTCTCAGCTCCTCAGCCATAAAATTCTCGACCCATTAGCACCGAAGCCTGTTCATCAACATCCAAGACCTAAATTCTCTTGATCGCAGCGTGAAAATTGCGACTCCCTCAAATTTATAACAGCAATCAAACAGGCATCGTGACTTTGCACGCCCAAGCATTGAAGTGCTCTGCATACCAAAGATATTTTACGAGCTTTGCGAGCAGGACGGGAGCCCTGGCAGCGGGACGTGCAGGTGACGGACAGCAGCCAAGCAGCCTCACTTGAGCAGCCGGCGAGAGGCAATTCTACATTCTGAGAGGCGTCCATGAACACCTAAATCAGCCTCGCTACCCTCGACTGAACTCAATTACCCGTGATGGGCAGGGCTAGCAGCCTTTTAATGCGAACCTTTCAATGTGAGAAATACCCTCGAGTTGGCTCGACGTTTTCCAAAATATATGTGACGCAAACTACGTACGTGGAGATTTTTTCGTCGGGGATGGAGAGAGATGTCGGCGCTTCATCATGAGCGTGTCACGCGTGAGGCGAGCGCTCTGGAGGACTTCACTTCTGTCGCTCAGCTGCAAACTTTGAAGTTCATTTTGTGTTTGTTGCGACACGCTCACTCAGTCTTGTTTGTAACCTTCGTGCAGGTGTGTTCGAGTTCGTCATTGTCATTGGATGATGAGCTTGTGTAGCTTTTGAAATGGAGGGATGACTTTCTGGCTTATGAAATCGAGCGATGGCTGTTGAAATGGAGTGGTGATTTCTGGGATGTAGAAGTGGCGCGACTCGCTAGATTGTGAAATGGAAAAATGATTGTTGGCTAATGAAATGGAAAGATGACTTTCTGGCATAAGAAACGTAGAGATGACAAGCTGACTTACGGAATTGCAGGACAACTTGTAATATTTGTATCGCTTCGATGAGTGTATTTGGCAATGGCAGCATTTTTCTAGGGCTCCGTCCCGAGCACAAGAACAAGCATGGAAACGTGCAAGTTCTGTAGAATATCTCATTGAAAAGTAAGTTCTCTGAAGGCAACCAACATTTCCTCTTTGAGAATCAGCGCCTTCAAGGCACAATGTCGTCAGTACTAAAAATTTGCTGCGAAATTTTTCTTTCCTAGAAGTGAAATACATAAATTTTACTTACTTGTCAGCTAGAAATTTTGATCTGCAGCTGATCAATACAACCCGCATGGTTGATTTGAAGTCGAAACCGACATTCACATGGAATTTAAAGGCATCTTATTGTAAAGAATATGTGTAACCGGAGAATTGCATGTTGTGTTCACTTTGAAAATAGTATAGTATGTCCACATGCAACAAAGATTTTAAGGACAACCTGCGTCAAATGGGAGCAAAAGAGTTACTGAAGTTCTTTCAAGGACACAACTGCACCCGTTCACGCTAGTGCGCATCACGGGTCCGGAGTGGGATTTTCAAACAATTTGCGTTATTTTTGCGGTGCAGCCGGCGATAAAAGTTCTTCCATGGACTTGGCTTCGTCGGTACTTTAGTAAAATTTGAGGAAGCCAACCACACAAAAGAGGTTTCGCTGCCGGCTGCAGCGTCAAAACGACTTGGAAATGAGGGCACTTGAGTTAACACATTCATTGCGGTGTGATCCACCGGTGGGTCACACCGGTGGGTCGTGCTTAAGTTTTTCCAGTTCCAAAACGACCCCTCGATGGGTCATTTCAAAATATTTAACAACTTTTGTAAATTAATGTTTTTGTAACCCAGTTAATGTTTACTATTTACAAAATTTTTCACAACTTTTGACTTTAAATTTGAGTTTTAACCCATGGTAGTGAAGGTGTTAATGAGGGCAGGTCCCTCACATGAGCGCGACAAAAGGCCGTCATTCACACCGGGTCGCGGCGAGAGGTGTGTGCTTGCGAGAGGGCACAGCTTCTCATGTAATATTCAACATAGCGAGTCAATCTATTGGGACAATATTTCTAAGCTCGACCGTTATTGCATGCCCGAGTCCGCAATATTGACTTTCCTAAAGCAACTCGCAAACAAAGCTCGCGTGTCCCGGCACCGCTCGCCGCTCCCCCCTCCTCGCCGGCATGGACGGATGGTCGGACGGACGGATGATCGGACGGATGGTCGGACGGACGGATGGTCGGACCGACAGATGGTTGGAGGGACAGACGGTCGGACAGTCATATGGACGGACAATTGAACGGATGGTCGGACAGACAGACGCAAAAACTGACGGATGGTCGGATGGGTGGACGGACAGACGGTCTGACGGAAAAACGGTCGGACGGACGAATGGACGAATGCTTAATATCTCAGGAGGTATTACCACGTGCAATGTATGGTTGAAATCGTACTAGGAAATGTGCTAATTTGAGTACTCTTACTGAGGACTTTTGATAAGGATATTTAGTATTCTTACTCAATGAGTTGAGTTTTCCTTCATCAGCTGCTCGGTTTCCGTGTACTTTGCTGATCGAGTTGTTTTATTGCTGGCTTTGTACACAGGAATCCAATTTCTAGATGGGTCGTTCACACTGCAAATTTTCAAGTGGATTATTTAGCAGCCGATTTCACGTACCAAAATATTCAACGATGTGTAATGAATAAAAAAATGTGGTTTCAAAAATAAGATTTATCAATTTCGTTGCCTTCAAAATCGAGAAAGGTGTTAAATTTTCGGTTATTTATGTAGACGTTTTTAAGATACGTTATGTCGTCATACATTACAGTCCTGTGTGTGTGTTCATATTTTATTTGAAAATAGATTTGAATTTTACTAATTTGATGTCACTCCCAACCACTACTGAAACCGTTGTAAAGAAGAATAATAGTATCTACCTTTTCCAATCAAACTGGTATTTGGACACCAAGTATTTTTGAAAAATTAAAGCAAACTGAAATAAACCTTGAAGAAATAAATAAACAAATTCGTAGTTATTCAGAGATCAAACGAAAACTCTAACATAAACGAGGGCCTCCATCATGTGGCAATGTGTGAATCCTTCACTAAATACCTTCAACTGATGACGTCAATCAATAATTCGGTAACGAGATAAAAATTACGAGGATGATGAATCAAAAAGATTTGGGTAATTATTTAAAATTATTTGAATGATGATTTAAAATAGAACTCTATCTACTTCGAAGGTTATAGCAAAGAAGACCTTTAAAATCATTTTAATGAAACGTTTCAAGCCTCAGCTCATCATCAGTCATATCTGCAAGTACAAAATATGCATGCATTGCGATTTAAAATATTAGATTATGCTTCGAATTCTTGTGAACTGCGCATGCTAGAGTCTCTGTATATACACAAATTGAAACCGGCCCTCAATGATATGCAGAGTGCTTACCCCTTAAAAATTATAGGTTCTTA
>JACJUY010003934.1:0-20541 GCA_014220935.1 Platorchestia sp. MABIK | reverse complement strand
CTCTGCCTCTCTCTCTTTTTAATTATGTTGTATTTTTGCTAGTGAGCTGACCTTATGACCGTTCCGCATTTTAGTTGTACTCTCGTATTCTTATTTTCCATTTACGATTCTGGTTCATGAATTTTGGATATTCAGATTTAATCAGATTTTATGTCATGTCATTTTTATTTAGACTCTTGTTTGAATGCATGAAGGATGAGCAATTTATGTTTTTTGTCGTGCTTTTATTCAATGCATGTATATTTTGTACTTGCAGATATGACTGATGATGAGATGAGGCTTGAAACGTTTCATTAAAATGATTTTAAAGGTCTTCTTTGCTATAACCTTCGTAGTTAAACTGCTCAGCAGAAAAGATATTCCTAATATTGTTCTATCTACTTCATTGCGTATGAATTTATTAAGTATATATTTTCCTTTTGTGATTAGAATTTAACAAAGAATTTATTTTTGATTATGTCACGAGCTTTATTTTATGTTTCCTGCTGGCAAAATCGAGCGAAAAAATTCATAGTTAGACTGCAGCGCGATGGTTTCATGAATCAGTCGGGCGTTGCTGAGATTACGAGAGAAATGTTATCCACAAGAAAGGTTTCCGAGAGAAGTGTTACCTCCGAGAATGGTTTAAAGAGAGAGAAGTTACTCGCGAGAAAGGTTAACGAGAGAAATGTTACTCACGAGAAAGGTTCACGAGAGAATGGTTTACAAGGAATAGGTTACCCACGAGAGAGGCTCACGAGAGGAGGCTAACCACGCGTCACGCCCCAGCGGTGCACGCCTCACTGAGCTGCAGCACAACTCGGTCACCAAGGCGACACCTGCGGACGGGACTGGTGTACTGAAGCGAGACGGCAGGGGGAAGCTTCTCAGTAAACAAGTCACCAATTTTACGCATTTGGATGTAAAGAAGTTTGCTGGTCAGAGGTGCAGCGCACCTTTAATAGGAGGCATTCGAAAACTACAGACAGCTGCTAGCAAAAACTTTAATGTTTATCCTCGTTAAAGTCGAACAGACCTGAAGATGGAAGATTAATGCAGAATTTCCTCGTTTAATGAAAAATTTTACCCGTTTGTCCATTTTATTAGCATTGCTCGAAATTAATCGTTTTTTTGTTCTAAAACTATTTCGCGTGGCTTCTGGTGAACTAGTCATGAATACGTAAAGACCATTTTTACTTCTATTCAAATAATTATTCTGAATTTTGTTAAACATCTGCAAATAAATGAACATATCTTGTCATGTAATTTGACGTACTTAACATTGGTACATTAGTAAATTTTAGAATTTTAGGAATCACTTTTCGTCGTAAGTTAACTTAAACATTCAATGTGCGTGACAGAAAACCAAGATTCTATTATAATATTTTGAATCAAATGATAAAATTAGTTTTGTAAAAGAAGGCAAAGAAACCCGGATCGAGACACATAGCATAAAGTCATTCAACTCCGGGGCTGTGTTGAATGTGTTCGCTGGAGGGATAAGGCCCTAAGAGGCTACATCCTTATTTATCTTAATAAGGGCTGTGTTCGCTGAAGGGATAAGGTTCAAAGAGGCTACATCCTTATTTATCTTAATAAGGGCTGTGTTCGTGGAGGGGATAAGGCCCTAAGAGGCTACATCCTTATTTATCTTAATAAGGGCTGTGTTCGCTGAAGGGATAGGGTTCAAAGAGGCTACATCCTTATTTATCTTAATAAGGGCTGTGTTCGTGGAGAGGATAAGGCCCAAAGAGGCTACATCCCCTATTTATCTTAATAAGGGCTGTGTTCGTGAAGGGGATAAGGCCCACTTAATTACACATTGGCTCGTGTAGAGATGATCAGTAGGCAGACACGAGCGTCACCTCACGAAGGCGGAGTGATCAGCATGCTGCTCTGCCGCACTCCAGGGGCTTGACGCCGAGTGGCATCGTGTTCAGGAATACTTGGTGATCAGTGTTGTGTGTTCCCGCACCCTCATCTCTGATGTGTTCTGAGGAACAGCTGCTGTTCACTACAAGCTGTTTTGTGGAGTACTTCCTGTCTACTACCATACTCTTGCAGCTGTTCACAGGAACACTGATTGGAATTTTATTGGAAATAAAATGTTTTTCTTTTTTTTCTGATGCTTTTCCTGATACTCTCCATGTTTCTTGTTCACCGATACTCATTTATTGATCGCTTGGCTGTTCACCTCCATTGCCATTACTCCTGAGCAAAAATACGGCCATTTAAAGCTCGTAAAATATAGCGAAACAGTTTACAAGCAAATTTCACTTTTTACTGCACTCTCATTGGGGTAAAGGCTTTAGAAGTTGCACCGAGCGCTAAAGTATGGTGACCAATTTCGATGTCAGCTCCAATTACGAGGCAGAGGTTCACGTCGCTAGGGAAAAAGAATTGCGTTGAGCGAGTGTCAAAAAAATGGAAATTCAGACCCGCCCGCCCTGGTCTTCCGCACCAAGACTTTTCCTGCAGGGACATGCGAGAGCTCTTCTGTATTGGTTGTAGTATTCTGTATTGATTCAAGAGCATTACGTATTCGTTGAAGAGTATTCTGCATTGGTTTTATAGCATTCTGCATTGGTTGTATAGCATTCTGCATTGGTTGTATAGCATTCTGCATTGGTTGAAGAGTATTCTGTATTGGTTTTAGAAAATTCGGTATTGGTTGAAGAGGATTACGTATTGGTTGTAGAGTATTCTGTTTTGGTTGTAGAATATTCGGTTTTGGTTGAAGAGGATTACGTATTCGTCGAAGAGTATTCTGTATTGGTTGAAGAGTATTACGGATTGGTTGTAGAGTATTCTGTATTGGTTGTAGAATATTTGGTATTGGTTGAAGAGGATTACGTATTCGTCGAAGAGTATTCTGTTTGTTTGAAGAGTATTACGTGTTGTTTGTAGAGTATTCTGTATTGGTTGTAGAGTATTCTTTATTGGTTGTAGAGTATTCTGGATAGGTTGAAGAGCATTACGTATTGGTTGAAGAGCATTACGTATTGGTTGCAAAGTATTCTGTATTGGTTGTAGAGTTTTCTGTATTGGTTGAAGAGCATTACGTATTGATTGAAAGGTATTTCGTATTGGTTAAAGATAATTCCACATTGATTTTAAAGAATTCCGTATTGATTGAAGAGTATTCCAAATTGATTGCAGAGAATTTCGTATTGGTTGAAGAGTATTATGTGCGGGTGGATGAGTATTCAACATTGATTTTAGAGCATTGCATATTGATTGTAGACTATTCTGATGATTGTAGAGTAAGCTACATCAACCGTAGAGTGTTCCGTGTTGGTTGATGAGCATTTGTTACTTATAAGTGCTGTGATCGAAGTAATTTTGATCATTCTTGTGCTTGAATGTAACTGCTTCCAAGAACATTATAACATGCTTGCTTAAACAGTGCATTGCTCTGTGCTTCTGATGATCGATTTCTTTTTAGCTTACGCTTAATTTTCTTCGAATGTTCGTCGATAATGTTAGTTGGTATGTGTAGAATTTGTTACTGTCGTCATGCCGACGTAAAGTGGCGGAACACGGACCACGACTGACTGAGAAGCGATTTGTTCTCAGTCATGATATGAGTCCTTTGCATTCATCTCATCAGTCTGTAGGCTTGACCCAATGAACACTTGACATCACTAGCACGAGATCATAGCATGAGCTGCAGTCATCAAACTCGTGTTTGATAAGACATGTCCGTGCAAGCAACTAGTATGAACAAATTGAAGTGCTCAAATTCAAGTTAAAATGCCCATAAATTGAAGTGCTTATAATGACGTACCTTGTGAAAATTGAAGTCTCAGGTTTTGTTTTTTCTGTTGTGATCTCAGACCATTTTTCAAAGCATGTTTTTTTTAACTCTCTTGTGCATGAGGAGCCATGGTTCGGAACAGTCTAATTAAATGTTTTTAAGGTGCACATTTTCGTATGATGCACTCGCGCTATAATTGAATTCGTCATGTTAACTTGGAGTTATTTTAGAGTATTGAATTAGATTTGAAAATCAAGGTTTACCAAAACTGGTTCAAGGTATTTCCGCTGATAAGTTTATAAAAGATTTTAGCAGCTTGCTTCACACAATTGAGCAGGAGTTTCATTCATTACTCTGAACTGCTTACACCATGTCACACACACCATAAATTTCATAAGGCACGAACGCTCCTGAGAGCTATATATAGGAAAATATGAACTTTTCAATTAGCGTTATTCATGCAGTTCAAGCGAAGACAGACAAATGGTCTGTAGGAGAGCTTTCTGATGATCAATCGATCGTCAGTAAATCAGTAAACGTAAAATCAACGTAAATCAGTAAAATAAGTTTCGAACAAATCACCATGCTCATTGCTCCTCAGATGTCTTATATGTGACGTCAGAATGTAGTGGCGGTTTGGCCCGGTCGAGCATGTACCTATATGATGTACCTGGGTGGAGAGGTGGCTTACTCTCTTCCTTCTCCTCACAGGAAGGAACGCCGCTTCTGGGCGTTTCGCTCCCATCACAAAGGGCATTAGCGTTCTTAACCCCTGTGGTCATTCTCATTAAATAAGAGTGAAGTGCAATATTATTTCCATATATTCCATCATATTACCAATATTATATTGGTTATTATGATTTTTACTATTATTATATACGACGCTTCACCACTGAAGACGCTACAGAGGCGTTTAATCGGTGTATTCGATATTCCCCAGTTTATCGCAGGGTGGATATCATTTCTACAATCTCCGTGTGGCAGCTTCATGTGTTCCATTTGCGAATTAGAAATTTTCTGTGGAGAAATGCCTCACTCAGTAAGGTAATGCAACTTAAAAAGGCTGATTTCCCGAGCAAAAAGTCAACAAATATTTTCCTCAACCAAAAACTTCTTCTTTTTACTTAACCTCTCTTCAACTCACCGGAAAACGTGGACTTGTACGTCTCGCTCACATGACACTCTTTTTCGTCAGCTTCCAAGCTTCTAAACATAGACGCTCGCCAGCTTTTGTAGCTCTGAACTGACTCTCGGCGACACTTGTCCGGGTTTTATTTTGTGCATATTTCACTGGCTTCTTTAGGTCGCTTTAGGTAACAGTTTAGCGAGACTCCGCGGCTGCCGCCCACCAACCCTGATTCAAGGAGACCCAATTTATGCAGCGCCCAAATTCCCGTTGCTGCGTTTTATAGAAAAGCTCCAGTTTATTGAAGGCGACCAACTCAGCTGGGCTCGGTGAGCGCGATGTTAGCGACGGCGTTTCGCGTGTGCTTGCGGGCTGTGCGCAGATTTACTAGCGCTGATCTCCAGTGATAGCGCGTACTGCAGAAGCTTGGGTAGTGTGCACTGCGAATCGTCATCAACCTCTTCTTTCTCAATCTTTCTTGTTTCACTCAAAAGATTATTCATCGACCTCTGCATTCTTAATCTATCTTGTTTTACTCAAAAGATTATTTATCGACATCTGCATTTTCAATCTATCTTGCGTGTTGCCCAAAAACAATTACACATCGACCTCTGCATCCTCAAACTATCTTGCGTGTTACCCAAAAGATTCTTCTCAACCGTTGTTTGTTTGTTTGCTTTAAACAATTGTTTATATGTTTTAAAGGAAATGTCGAGTTAGTTACGACGTGTTTGCTACCAGCTGGTATTTTACTTAATATCTTCAACGTGGGTTCCATCTCAAACAATTGGGAGAGTGCTTCTTAAACTGGAAGTATGAGTTAAGCATAATCTCACGTTAAAAATGACAGACTTTACGTGCATTTTCTTAACAAATGCAGTGAAAATGCAGTATTGTACGCTGGTAATTTCTCTTCTTCAGATGAGGCGGCCGCCTGTTTAGCGGAGTTTCATTACACTCTCATTTTTGACGCCCTCTGAAATACGATACAAAGCGTTAGGACACGGAGGTCCAACTTGATGACCTTGCTATGCTAGACGCGGACTGTCGATCTCACAGTCTCTGAAGTGCGATGATGCTTCCTTTTGTGTGGGTAGTGCGTGCAGTTGAATCTTCTGAATCTAATTTTCTTTGATTCGCAATGCAGAAATCTTAAAGTTTTTTAACTCGAAATTTTTTTAATGTATCATTTCATTACCAGAGAAATTCGAAATCCAAATATTCAAGTATTCATAATTGGAAGTATTTATAGCGATATTTTTAATGTGTAATTTCATTCCCAGCGACATTCGAAAGACTTCCGATGCAATTCGTCTTCATGGGCTTCCGTTCCTGCTCTATTTTCTTCGTTGTTAATTCATATGGCTTCTACTTATATTATAATCATTTATATTTTTCGCTCACTCTAAGTTCTTCCTTAACCCAGAAAAATATATTTTTAGCATGTTTACTAAAGTATATTCACTTGAACTCATTTTCCAATTTATCATTTAAAAACTGGTCATCATGAAAAGAAATTGTCTGTCGCTGCCATGTATCGTGAGTACTCAGAATATCCCAACTCTATAGTAAATCATCGTTATTTTTAGTTTTCTATCTCAAGTGTAAACCGCGAGTATTTCCAACTTTCTATCTTAAGTGTAAATATTGGCTATTTCCAATTATCGATTTTTAGATTAAATCGCGGCCCATTTACAATTATCTATTGCTAGATTAATTCGTGGCCATTTCCAATTATCTATTTCCAGATCAAACCAGTTAACCATAGCCATTTTTAAATTTTTACGTCTAGAAAAACCGTGGTCATTTTCAATTTTTTCATTCTAATATGAATCCAGCATGTATTCCATTTTTGCAGCTGCCTACTTGACGGGGGCACCAAGTCCCGTCACACACCCACGGCTGCCCCCGACGCATTACTTGCTTACATTGCCATCTTCCAATTTTGGTGGCCTTCACAGCGCCGCTTATCGCAATCCGTTGCCTGCACTGCATCGCCCTCAGCCCCCATTCCGCTGATGCCGGTCTCGATTGAAAGAGCATCGCATTGCTCCAGAGGACGAGGATAATTTTTTAGGGCAACGAACACCGGAGCCGTCGAGCGAGGCAATAAGCAGAGGATGCCTCTCGAGTTACAATTGTCAAGTGATAGAAAATCCTAGACGTCCGGATGGCTGACATCGCAGGCAATGAAGCCGAGCCTCCCAAAGGAAGGCTGAAACAAGAAACCTCAGCTCCCGATTTCACCTGAACTACAATACATAGAAAGTTGGTTTTGAGCTGACAAACACGTGTGATTCTTCCATCGTGTAGTTGATTCGCCCACACTTATTGTCATACTACAAAAGAATCCTGCATAATTGACTTCCAGTGATGAAACGCACAATGGAAGTGATCTATGAAACCTCGTTTCAGCAGAGCTAAGTTGGTCTTGATTTCTGGGGCTTTCAGTTTGATATTTGTCCAATGAATGTGTGTTAATTTAAAATTTCAAATGCAATTCTATACATCAGATGCAGCTGTGTGGAATAGCGTTACCAGTTGTGGGACGGAGGTGACACGTATTTGTGTAGGCTACTTTTCTCAAAACGTTGCCGCTACAAAATTTAGGATTGAGTTTGTAACACTGGTATGGTTCTATCAAACTATACGAATTGTAACTTGAGAACAATTGAATTTTATGAATCTCATTAGTCCTGCTGATTTTTTGAAGTTTTTAGCTAGTATTCTTTTAGTACTAGTGTTCTTTGGCTAGTGCTAGTGCTTATTGATTTGAAACTAACATAAATTCGCTTATAATGGGATTAAAGGATATTATCGAGGATTATCAATTGCTCTCGTAATTCAAAATTTGAATCAGAACAGGTTGAATTCACTGCAATCACTGCAACTCTCAGGTCATCGTGGAAAAATTTTAAAGTACAATTTCTCAAGCGCCGATTGTGTTTACTCAACGAAACGAACAGTTTAATTCGTTAATCATATTTTTATCCCATCATGAACCATTCCCTCAATTTAGAGAAACACGAGCTCAGTATCAAGTCATAAATAGGTAACTCGTTTGGATGGTGAGCTAAGGTGTAGTTTTCCGCAGGGAAAGTTGAAAGCCCTTAATTTAAGCGCCTCTGGTCGAGAGACACAGAGATTCAAAGGTTCTAAGATCAAGAGCATTGGCTTGAAAAGTTTCTCAAGAGAGGCGGTATTCAAGACCGTTTTTCAGAGTGTCTTTGTAACTTGGCACTCTTTGCTCATTGGTAAAATTCCTAATCTACTATCGGAGAACAACTGATATCCAGAGCATCGTTCTCAGTATCACATCATCATTTATTCGTGTTGACTGAATGAGACGCTTGAAGATCGAGCAAAAGCACTTCCCTACGAAAACCTAAATAACTTTTGCTAAGGACAACGAATATTCTCATCGAGAATCTTGGGTCTAAACGACTGATCACAGCAGGAATGTTTATGGAGGATAGAGCAGCCAAGCACCGCGAGAGTTAGGAACGATAAGCGTCATCAGCTGCGGGATGACTTCATTACTGGCACGATCCTCCCGTAGACTTGCTGGTCGAGTGCGGCATGCGCTGCTGCCCCAGCATAGCCTGCGCCAGTGAGGCCACCTCGCTTTTATCCCAAGCCAAGAAGGATTAGCGGTGCAATTTGCACCGTCTTCGAGCATCTTGCCTCCAGGCCAAAACTTTTCGTGGGATGGAAAGAGGAAGGGACAGAGTTAGGGTCAGACCCCATGGAGCTTATGTTAGACCTAAAGCTTGCTGTTGTTGTATCCTCTTGTAGACCAGTTTAAGGTGCGTGAAACTTGTTATTCGATAATGTTTATTGATTATAGATGAATGCTTATTTTTCAATATATATCATAATCCATTATCATGTAATCATTTCTTAAACTAAGCAAGTTTCCTTTGTTCCACAATTCTTATTAGCTAAAACTGCTCACCCATTACGAACATTTTCAGCTGTACGAGCTGTGTACACCAATGAAATTCACCGTTAGATATATTAATGTGATAACGACACTTTACGTGCGGAAGAATTCGAAAAGGTCTCTCGGCAAGAGTAGAAAAGCGTGCTAAAGGGCTCCATCTTGGGTGCATCATGAGTACCAAGCACTCCATCAACGTAAAGGTATTCAAATTCTTCCTGAGAAAGTACCATGAGTACTTGATGGAGCGCATGAATACCATACGCTCCATCAACGCGTAAGTATTCAAATGCTTCCTGATGAATTTCTTAACGGAGTTTGTGCACACAATCATAACATGATGATTGCTATTCTCAAGAGGTACCCTTAGCTGCGAGCCGTAAAAGCAGTAACACGGAGGGTTCCTGTAGGATATTTTGCATCAACTTCCCAATTTTCATACACTGGCAGAAGTTGGCGTTCGTGTTACAGATTCATTCATTTCCTTTCACTCAGGCCTTATTTGGAGACCCCGCGGTCTGATTTTAGAGTTTATTTTTGTTTGAACAATGCACCGCTTCTTAGATAACTAGTTACCATCAATTAGGTGACCAGTGATCAGTATGGACCACTTTGGTAAAATTCTGGAGTTAATAGAGGATCTTGAGGTTTTTAATGAAACAATTTTCCTTTTAAAAACGTGCTTATCTTTAAATGATTTCTGAGCGGCTTACTGAGGATATAGTAGCTCTTTCAACACTTTGACAGCGACGTGAACCACCGGTGGAGCACGGAGGGAATTTTTATAATTCTGCTGATCAACCGGTAGTCACAAACTCAATTTTCATAAATACTTAATGAAAACTAAGTGAAGGTACGGTCTAGTTAATGTTTGCTATTTTCAACATTACCCATTTGTATTGACCTTAAATTTGAGTAGAATTTTAATCTTCAGTTTTACCTGCCATATTCAGAGTGTTAACGAACTATGCTTATTTTATTTTCGATTTATGATTTATTTTCGAACATTTATGCATCATTCGAGTGAGCACCAAGCCGGTACTCCGCCTGATTCATTTTTCAATTCGAGGGGATTTTCTTCGGTCTCTGTCTAGCTGCATACCAATCCATTAGCCTAACATGAGATTTGTACTTCCAAGTACCTCAAAAACTTGTTTTTTCACCGCCTCAAAAATGTGGAAAAGTTTCTTTCTTATCGCTAAATAATCAATTTCAAACTATAGTTGCGGCTTACCTTAGTGTCAACTCGTAGCATGGGGTTTTTGAGTTAGCCTGTGCTCAATAGATTTTCAGGCTTACTTAAATATGTAGTCCTTCGATTTAAGGCTGATCAGATAATGTTCGCCATTTCCACATGCAGCGTTAATAGGACGGGCAGGATTTGATTTGACAGTGCAGGTGTAAATAAAACTTGTCTTTTCTTCTTCGTAAGGGGACGAATGGTTGATTCTCGCTAGAATCCTTCCTGTTTTTATTCTGAAATTTGAAAGTTTTAAGTATAATTACTTACGAAAAAGTTATAATCAGAGGCACTTGATGGAAGTACATTGTTCATTCGACGAGCGAAATGTTTGATTCTAATCTACAACGCACTAATTATACAGTACAAGCTTGAGGTTTTCTTTACTAACTACTACAACAAATTTTAGCCAATCACAGTCCCAGTAATAGAAAAGACTAGTTTCCTCGAAAAATTTCGCAGAAGAAGATATGAAAGAGCTTAAATCTGTTCTCTGTGCTGGTTAAGAATTAAATTTCCTCTCCTACAGTAGAAATTCATGGCCGATCAGGAGCACTGTAGGAAGACAGACTAGATTCCCAAGAAATATCGTAAAAGTTGATTCACAAGTACGAAGGAGCTTAAATATGTCCCTGCACTGCTAAAAGTTCAAATTTTCTTTACCAACTACCGCAAAAATTCATGACCGATCACGATTTCAATAGCAAGATAGACTAGCTTCCTGAGAAATTTCTCAAAAGGTGATTCACAATTACGAAGGAGCTTGGCAGTTGTACTGCATGAAGTTACGAGCAACAGACGTCCCCCGGCAGGTAGCGGCAACTCGTGCCCTGGTGGCGCGCTGTTACCAGACCCATTTTGGGCGGCGCCATGTGCCATAAGTGTGAATAAGAGCGATAAGTATGAATAAGTACAATAAGTAAGAATAAGTGCGATAAGGATGAATAAGTACAATAAGTATGAATATGAGCAAAAAGTATGAATAAGTGCGATAGGTGTGAATATGTGAAATAGGTGTGAATGAGAGCAATAAGTATGAAGGAGCTTGACTGACTGTGGTCCCTGTACTGCATGAAGTTACGAGCAACAGACGTCCTCCGGCACGCAGAGACTACTCGTGCCCTGGTGGCGCGCTGTTACCAGACCCAATTTGGGCGGCGTGGCGCAGCTTGCACGCCCAAGTTTCTGATGAAGTTGATGTCTTGAGTGGCAGGTGCGACTCTCCTAAGATCGAGTTTAACTCCAATCGTAACTCGGAGGGTGAGCAGCTCTATTGAATTGCGCGCGCATTTGGGAGACCTAAGCTAGAACTAATTGAGCTTTGAGGCTTAACGAAGGGCCACCACAGGGCCGGGGTGTCTTCTGGCTGAGTGTGAGACACTTCAGCCTCTGTGATGGACTCCGGAAAAAGGGATAAATTCGCGGGAGTGTTCGTAGTTCTTTAAATTCGGGAGAATGTTCGTAGTTCTTCGAATTCACGGGAATGTTCGTAGTTTTTCAAATTTGAGGAAATGTTCATAGTTCTTCAAATTTGATCTTTTGTTTCAATTTGAAATAAATGTGCACACCAGAAATTAAAGCACCGCTACGGTCGGCATGCAACAGTAGTCGGGTTAGCTATAAATAAAATTATCGGTAGAAAAATGACGAAGGTGTACAGCAAAGTCTTTAAAACGATGGGTATAAGAGAATGATTTAGACCTATGCTTTAGAACCGTAGTTCAAGAACAAACCATAAAATAAACGCAGAAAGAGGCTTGTCAGCTCATCCTTATGAAAAACTTTCGCGTTTTACAGTGCATGCCATCTTTAGGAACTGTGAAGAAGAGAGAAGATATTTTACGCTGAGTGGAGAACTATGTATATAATAATGATAAATATCGTCTATAGTAAACACAAAACACTGATTGAAAGAAACCATAGCAAAGCTCAGAATTATCAAAATATAAAGTAATGAGGAAGGACATCCAATAAACGTTTACAGAATTTTGACCATAATGAGCAATTCGCTCATAATAGGGGGTTAGTTAACATAAAATGTTGAAGAACATGCATGTCTTACGACTGTCAGGTGTCAAGTTTTGACCTTGAAGAAAGAAAGTGGCAAAAATTAAGTTTGTCAATAGTATCAAAAGAATCTTTAAAGTCCTTGATGTGTTGTTTATAAGCAAAAACAATGAGAAAAATAGACAATCGAATGTTTTGTAGTATCGCACGCCAAACTGACACAACAAAGAACTCTTCTTGACGATAACATAAGCCCTGACGATAAGCCCTGACGATAAGTCGTCACCCTCATTTGAGAAGCTCTGCATGAAATTTAGTACTTAAGACGCTTTTTTTCATTGGGACGAATTCGTCACACTCGGGCGTAAAGGTTAATGTTGTCTTACGAGTCGGCTTGGCACCGTCACCTCCTGGTGAAGACTTCACGCTTTGTTTCGCTCAAATTTGAATACAATGCAAAACTGAAGTAAACGCGCCAAGTGGCGAGGAGCTTTCTCAGGATATTTTACACAATATTGCTGCTTTCATGTAAAAACGTCTCTGAATCACTTACGTCATGAATCTGTTCAAAGTTATATCGAATTGAAGTTGCATGACACTAGATGAAATTGTGTTCTAGGCTTAAAATTTTGCTTACAAAAAGTATTTTCATTCAAATTTCACCTACTACATTACTAAAGCGTTCAACGCAGGATTACGTTCAAGAATTTTTTCATTTCACATTTTTCATACTCGGTGAGTTCAGTTTTCCAAACTCAGTACATTTTTTTTCTTTCGTTTTGCAGCCCCACACGGCTACTACATGACCTATTCTGGAATGGCTTCTAACATAACAACCTTTTACAACGCGGAAAATTTTCAAAATGTTTAAACTGATGAGCATTTGAGGTGGGAAATTTTCAAAAGCAAGCACACTGTATTTCTCTTTTCTTTAGGACGTTAGATTTTGGGGAGCATTTCAGTTTTGAGGCAACAGCGCAGCTGCCTCGTCACGTGGGCAATTAGTGGCCGGTGAACGCCTCGTGAGGCTCTGTTCTGCCGCCTCTACTGGGCCTCACTTGCTGGGTGCCTGCATTACTGGGCCTCACTTGCTGGGTGCCTGCATTGCTGGGTCTCCCTGTTCTTTTTCCTCTACTGGGCCTCTTTATTATGCTGACTTTACTGGGCCTCAGTTGCTGGGTGCCAGCATTACTGGGCCTCAGTTGCTGGGTGCCTGCATTACTGGGCTTCCGTTACTGGGTGCCTGCATTACTGGGCCTCAGTTTCTGGATGCCTGCATTACTGGGCCTCAGTTTCTGGGTGCATAGCTGATAATTTACTACATTATACTCAGGAACAATGTACTAATAGGTGGTTGTCTTTTATAAAGGAAAACAATATTCTACGATGTGAACTCAAAAAACATTGAGACAGCGATCGTGTTTGATTGGAATAACCGGTCTGTAGAATTTGTTACGCAAGTATCACAAAAACGCTTTTGAAAGAGAAAAACCTGACACAAAGTAAGTGTAAAGGTCGATCAGCAGATATTTTTTTTGACACTCGTAAGCTCAAAGCTTTGCAGATGGTTTAAATCATAGTAAAAAGAAACTACATAAGTTAGATTTCCCTCCCGCTGGCGTCTTTTGCAGAGCGGCGGTTTATTTATGCGTGTGACGTAAAAACGAGACAGAAAGAGAGCTTTAATTAATGTCGCGCTCGTTGTTTGGTCGGTTTTCAATCACACGCGCGGGAGCAGGAGTTCATGGAGAGTAGATTGCCATGTTTTACCTCCCGTCCTGCTCGAGTTATTAGCAAAACTGAGGGGTTTTATCGCAAAGAAATACATCAGGGAGGGACGACAGGTCCAAGCCCTGCAGATAAATGCACGCACATCGAGGAGGGGACGAGAAGCAAAGGAAGTCGTAAATGAGACGAGAGTGACGGCAGACGCAGCTAATAAGCCGAAGCTTTTTGCCTGTATTTATGCGTACACTCAATCCAAGAGTAGTGCGGTGTTTCAAAAACGAAGAGGAGTATTGGATTCGAGTTAAAATGGAAGTTTCATTTGATGTAGAACTTGCTAAAATTTCTATCCACGTAATTCGCGCTGACGTGGTCGCGGCGTTTTATTTTCGATTTAGGGAACAGAGCTAATGCTTTATTGCACTACCGTTGCTCGTACATTTAATGGCAGTTTGATTTCTGAAGTGAGCGCTAATTTACGGGGATTTGCGATGTTTTATTGCTCAGGAATTAGTTAACATTAATCAAAGAATCCGGGTTGAAACTGTGCTATGGTTTTGTTTTACTTTCGCAGCTGAAATGAGAGTATTTTTGTGCTTAGTGACGTTTGTGTGCTGTGGACCGTTTTGCGGCCGCGTTTCTGCTTGACGAGGAAAAGAGCTGATGCTTCTGAAGAGCAGTTTTGCTTGTGTTATTCCTTTTGAGTGGACTAAAACTGTTAGCCTCGACTCCATATTTCAGTTTGCAGAGGCTCCAGGCGCCACACGCATGGTGTTTCTTCATTTCGTTTGTTCTCTCTTTGTTTTTTAATGTTTCTTTTCATGTCACTTCACAATTTATTTTTTCTCACATGGTAACATTTTTTCTTAATGCCCTAAAACTCTTTTTTTTCCCTCACTATTTCCCTTTTAATTTTTTCGACAACATTCTTCTCCCTTCATCATTTTCCTTTTTCTTCCTTTACCGTTTCTCTTTTTTTCACGTCGGTTTTTTCATTCCTTACCTCACTATTAATCTTCTTTTGTTTCACTCTTTCTCATTTTCTCACTTGGCCATTTGAGTCTCTTGGAGATGCTTTTGCATTCTCAACTTACTAACTAAAGCAGGCTGTACCAACCGAGAGACTAAAACTTTGCCAGCGTCGATCATCCCTGACATGCGGTTGCCTACGGTAAGCGGGAACGTTGCGAACTAATCTTAGAGTGAAAATCATTCGGAGACTGAAGGCGTCCGTGCATGTATCCTAGCTACAAGAGTACAGTGAACTGTTTTCCGACCCCTTAATTAAGAAGTTGGACTGATGTTTTTGTCAGTAGCATTTGATTTCGTGACAGAATATCAATCTACTCTTTGATGAAATTTATGACGTTCTAACCGTACTTCATCAAAAACGGCCATTATAATCTATGAAACAAACAATTATTTCTTCATTTTAAAATTATGCTTCCCCAAGTACATTAAATGTTTGAATTTTGTTAGACTGACAAAAATTTAACTCACCTTTGAACGAATTTCTATGCACGTCATGATTAAAAAAATACTTGTAATTCTTTCCTTGCAGATGCATTAACAAACTATTGCACAAGTAATTTATTTGTATGGGGATAGAGATTATCATCGGTAACAATAATAATAATTTTCCCTTAACTCTACAACATTAAGATAACATTGCGAGAAATATAGTTCATAACATGCATTAGGTTCAGTATTCACAAAGAAGCATTTAGAGAATAGAAACTTGAAAAATTGTTCCTAATGTGGTTCAGAAGAAAGAGTGGTCTTTATAAGACTCATTATACCCACAAAAACATAGAATACGCTCAGGGGGATGCAGCTATTATATCTATGGGAGTTAGCGATCCCAGGAGGAATTTGTGGGGTCCTGAGCTGGAAGTAAGGTAGGCTTTCCTTTGATAAAATGGGGTAGTTTTTCGTTTTGTTCCAGACTCCGGTTTAGTACTGTCCATTTTCAGCACATATTACATTCTTTTTCACTTCTATCTTGTTTCATAAACTTCTCCCAGTGTTGATTTTTATGCTCGAAAAACCAGTCGTAAAAAATGTTACGCATAGACTCCCCATTCCTTATATATTAAGCGATGCCTTCCTTTTCCTCTCTTGGGAGCGCATTTTACGCGGACGATTATATTCAAATTAATATCTAATGCAAAATATAAAGCAGTAATAATAGCAATGTAGCTCAAAATTCACTACTCACAGGCGCAAGACTGGACACTCCGAGATGCAGTAGCTGCGTCCCCTGTCTTTCACGACACTCCTCCTGAAACATTAACGCTATATAATAAAACGCCAGGTGTCTCCTTAAATTTATAAATAAATGAATTAAACATTTTTTTTGGAGAACTTCTCCCATGTTATTTCAATGGAAATCACACTGAACCTATTTCATTGGTTGGTTCGCCTTGGTTGGCTGGTCCGTCTTTCTTTTACGCTCTCAAAGGATGCTTAATGACCGTATCTGTGATACGAGTTTCTCCAGTGCACAAGAACAAGAATATTTTTATCGTGAGTACTATTAAGATGAATATATTTGTTTGTCATCCACTTCTGCAGAATTCGTCTAAAGAAATATCGAATCCCGTCATGTTTTGACGGATGGTGCACACTAGTATGCTCACATCAGCTACGCTGGCTTGCACTTATCAAACCCAGAGCGTGATACGTAATGGCGGTATTGTGAGTATCTCTAATACGACCTCATTGAGATATATATTCTAACTTCTGTACAAGGCCCGTCAAAAATACCGGGATTCGGTATTTTTCATAACTAAATCCTCCAGATATGTGTCACAAACAAATATATCCATCCCAATAGTACCCGCGATTAAAATATTCTTGTACTTGTGCACTGGTGGAACTCGTACCACAGATGCGGTCATTAAGCATCCTTATGAGCATCACACACACACGCACCAACCAAGCAAGCACTCAAGCAAGCAAGGTAAGCAAAAGCTGTGCATTGCTATTTAGGGTGTCCACGAAAAATATGTCTATTGATTTTAAATATTAACGGCGTAAAGTATCTGTGATACCGTGCAACATTTTAATCCCAATACACTTATTTATTTAGATTTCATCCCTCTAAAAACTCAAATTCATAGACTTTAGTACGCTCATGCGCAGTATCCTAGAGACATACATAATGTTATATAGATTCAAAATGAGTGGAGACATTTTCGTGGACACCCTGTATGCATAGTGAATGTTCCTGCACATCTAGGGCATCTGAGAGGTGGTCTCATAATCTAGAACGTAGAATTGTTGATATTAATGCTCTGATGAACAGACGCTGTGTAGTATCCAGGATACGAGCTCGCTCTTCAAGATTAACATTTCAAGTCGTCTCTCAATGGAGCAATGTTTGGCTCGTCCCAATTATATATAAGTGAACACGTGTCATCTGAAGATCATTTCAATTCTTTGTATACTCTTTTCAGTTCAGTACGCAAGTGACATCTGCTGGCCGAACGTTAAGATTGAATTCGCTCGGCGTTGAACTCACCTGATTTTGCGGCGCTGGTGAATGGAAACGAGGAATCAAAACTCACTTATGGTCATAAATCGCTTGTTGTTTAAAATTATTTCTTTCTAGAGCTGAATAAGATAGTTAAGAGCGTTCTACGCCGAAACTTTTACTAATGTTAAAACTCTCTGGGAAAACTTGTGAATGTACCGAAAAAAACGGCTTTGTGATTTTGCTGCTGAGTAATTTTGATGCTAGATATTGATCTTATGACTAGCATTAACGTTCCGTTTTTTTAATGATCACATACTGCTGATTTTTAATTATTCTTTTCATGTGTATGAATGATAGCAACAGAACTTGCATCTTCATCAAGACACTTGCGGAGCAAAACTACTTTGCTTCCTTTAGTAGGGGAGCGGCTAACATTTTAGAAACTTTTCAAACGCAAAACCTCAGAGAATAAACATTTCTAACAAAAAATAATGAATTCTATGGTAGCTCACTCGTATTTTACTTCAATTCTATTTTATTATGATATCATGAATTGGAATCACTGTTCCCTTGAAAAATTTAGAAAATCAGCTTTTCACAGCATCTCAAGTACTATTTTACAGCGGTTTTTCATTTGATGACTTCCTCACTCTATAAAACGCACTTTTCTCTTTTAGGAAAACGTGATAGCGAGTTAGGAGATAATTCTGAAAACAAAATCCTGAAGTTCAAAAAAATCAAAATCCTGAAAAATTTAATGCTCTTTATTTGCTTTTTGAATGAGTTGCGCTCACAGACCGTCTAAAATGATGGGAGTCGAAATTGTTTAGTAAAGCACGCAAATTATTCAATTAGGTTTAGTATTACAAATGAAGTAAAATTCACTACTTGTTAAATTTCCCCTTTGTTAATCCTTCAGATGTTTACACGAACAGTCTATCTTGAAAATGCTCGTCTGATTTTGAAGATAATATATTTATTCCCGTAAGCTGGTGAACCGGTATCATGGATACGTTCATCAAGTTCTTTCAGCTGTTCCACGCAAGAAAATCATAGCCAAGATCCTCACCATTCCTGTTCTAATACTGAGGCCATGTAATAAATACATAGCAATATGCAAACAAACTTACAAATAAACACACAACGGCGATTATTAAGATGTATTTAAGAAGTCCTTTCACGAACGAATAAATCATTCCGTGCCGAAATGTAGGCCAACTCAGCATAGGAAGTAACAATCAAGAGTGAATGTTAAACAAGTGAATATAGAAGTTACCGGCATCAATAAATGAAGTAACGAGTAAGAGTACAAACTCATGTACGTCGGGATTGCGATTCAGCTGTCGACATTTTTTCATCATTTATGCATTGCCAGAACATTAAGTCATTTCAGTTCAAAATTTTATTTTTCTGTCCGAGTATCGTTCTTTTCTTTCTACCTCATTTTTCAGGACTTATTTCATAATTTCCAGCAATTTTCATTAAATTTAGTACCAGTGTAGTACAGACATGACGCTATTCAGTATATAAATGTTATGCTTAAATTTTCTCTCATACTTTTTTTTCAACTACTAATAAAAGTAACTCTTTCACTTACTTTTTACTATAATTAGTTGTAAATGTGAGTCATACGAGTAGAATAATGTGAACAAAAAGTGTCAAGTACATCAGGCCTTTATTTATAAAGTTGCTTTTATTCACATGCGGACAATTGAGTTCTAATAACAGGACAAATGTATGGGCTCTCACAGTAGTATAGTTCGTAAAAAAATCTAACATTGCTTGCTACGTTATCACGAGTTATTATTATAATCTTTTTCAGAAGAAAAAAATTCTAAATCACGCAATAACCATTAACAGAATAAATACGAAATTTGTACAAGTGAACTTTCGTACATATTTTTTGATGTAAAATGTTTCCCCTCATAAGCTTCACGGACCATAAGTTTTGAAAATGTTAGCCGCTGCTCTACTTAGGAAATGAAGTTTTGTTTCAAAAGTGTCGTGTGTGTTGCAAATGTAAGTTCTGTTAATAACATTCAGTTAATTAAAGAACATTTAAGAAAACATTCGTTAGATTTTAAAATACCAAAAGGAAACAAAAAGTGAGCATTTCATTATAACTTTTGACTAAAGTGAGAAAGAAAGAAATTACCCTACAGTTTTTCAGGTTAGGTTACTTCAACACTTCAAAGTTTTTAAGTCAGTGACACAGAAGTGAAAATTTCAGTATTGAACTTTTCGAACTATTTCATTAAACGCTTTAAGGAAATAATAAGCTGCACTGATGCATTTAACTCAGGACACACGAGTTGCGGCCCCTAACTTCCACTGCCCGAGGCGCCAAGTCGCGTGAGTTCAACGCTGATGCAATTCTGTCTTAACAACATTCTGTTCAGTGAATAAATCTTATTTAATTTAAATTCTGTCTTAACAACATTCTGTTCAGTGAATAAATCTTATTTAATTTAAATAATTCTGTCTTAACATCCCAGTATTCTGTTCAGTGAATAAAGTCTATTTAAGCCGCAAAAGTTTACTTTAAAACTTCATAATTAATGATCGTCGGTGCATGTGGGTTGTGTAACGAAAGGAAGGCGTATTTAACTAACCAGAATTAATTCGAGACACTTACCACTTGCAACGTAATTGGTTAGACTGATGTACAAGATTCAACTCAAATTTAATGTCAGTTGTAGTAAGTAAGTCAGTTTTAAAACAGCAAACATTAACTTGATTGTACCTTCATACAGCTTTGATTAATGAAAATTGAATTTGTGACTACTGGTCGGTGAGCAGCGTTATGAAAATTCCTTCCGTGTACCATCGGTGGCTCACATGCCGGGTCCGTGTTAAAAAGTATACGGCAACGATGTATAATATGTATATAAAATAGCATCATTGAGTGTCATTGATGGGGAATAAAATTTTTTTTCCCGATTTGGTGCTTCTCGGTTACTTTTTGACGTTTGCTGCCTTCTTTCTACATTGTTTCTTTGTACGGGAATTTCTATTTAATTTCTTAGACTTAGTATCTTTTTTGCATGAGTTTCTTCAGAGGTAGGCCATTAAAATGCATCATCATTCTGTTCGCGAGATTTATGTACGCAAAAGTAAAGTGTTAATGGGATGATTTTGAATACGGGCGGAAGGTAAGTTTTTAAGGTAAGTCATTGCAGATGATTGTAAGATCTGTTTACTATTCACTGAAGTAAATAGTTGCTTGTGTTTGTGAGATCGGTGTCAAAAAAGTTCGTTGTTCATGGTTTATAGGTAATATCTACGCAGA
>JACJUY010003933.1:43643-79799 GCA_014220935.1 Platorchestia sp. MABIK | reverse complement strand
TGGCTATTTGTGGCTAATTTTCTGGGAACATTTGGCTAAAAGTGGTGCACATCATCTGGCAACCCTGGTCCTGACTCCTGACAACTGAGGAGATTATCGAGATCACAGACCATGGTAGTCACAGGCTCACAGTGAGTCAGTGACTGTTATGAATGATGCGATCACTGAGATGGCGATTGACGAGCACGCAGACACTAAAATATACGTGATCGGCTCGCGTCTAGCGGCGTCAGACGAAAACGTTCCTGACATTCTCAATAGCCCTCGTTTCTGTATAGCGACTCGTTTCAGGGATGGTCAAAGTAAGATCAATCACCGTTCTTGAAAAATGGGGTGCTGAGTCGTTGACAATATTAAAGCTGCCTTGTGGTCACCGTGGCCGAGTGGTTAAGAACGCGCTCTTCACGGGAAGGTGTCGGCAGTTCGAAATCTGCAGTACCATCCAGTGATTTCTCCCCGTTGGGAAAAGGGAGAACTCAGTCAAAATTCCTCACTCTCCCAGGTGTCGGAAATGGGTACCGGCTTGACAGGGGTATAACCGTCATTGCGTCCTGGTGTTAGTTATGAGGCACTTGAAAAAAAAAACAGTGAACAAGATGATATGTATCACGCTTGATTGAAATAAAGTATCTTATTTTTGTTTTAGAAATTTTTGCACCAATCGTCCTCTTCGGTCTATGGTATTATTTCAACAGTCACTGTGATGGGCGTTGAAATCTCCCATGAGAATAACAGGTTTTGGCATTCCTCCGATTGTATCGGAAAAGTTCTTCGAGGTTTATATTTGTTTTTGGTGACAGGTATATGAATACTACTGTGGTAACTTTATTCTGATTTGGGCATACGCTGGCATCTATAATTTAAGCCGGTGATTGGATTTCAATTTTTCGAGTTGGTCTCGACGAGTTTATAGATACATAGAGCTACCCCTTCATGGAACCTGTGGTTGTAATGGCCTCGTTTACATAGACCGTTATATCCCTGTATTATATACTGGTGACACGAAATCATTTCCATAGAATGTCTCCTGGACTGCTATCACCACTGGTTTGTGTATCAATGAGGTTGATCACGTCTTCATGAAATGTCGCTATTCCATGCGATTGATTCCACTTGAATAACTTGACTTCTTCCTCCGCCATTACGTCCACTTGCGTTTGTCGCCCTCACTAGAATGTTGACCGGACCTCCTTCCTTCCTCTCGGCCTCTAGGAGATCTCCGTCTGTAGCTCTCTCCCGAATTCCACGCGACCGCTGTCCTCTATTTTCTCTTACTTTCGGGTGACTGGACTTTCTTAGTTCCTCTTTGTAGTTATTTCCGTCCACTTCTTCCACTCTCCCTCTAGCGTATATTCATCAAAAATCTTTTTAGTTGCTCTTACTCTGGACTCGCTTTTTGTGGGTAGATACATCACGGCTTAGGCTGATTTTCGTAGTATAAAGTCTCCCTGTCTTAGGACTTCCGCACACCACCTCCGTCTTTCTCTGCATTCCATCTCTAGTCACGGACCACCTCCTACTCCGGTCACCGTCTCCTTCACTGATTTTCCCTGTCTTCTTGTTTTGCAGCGGCTTTGATGCTGGTTCTAGGTCATCTACAAGGGTTCTTTTCTTACTAGTTGCTAGTTCTATTTTATTATGGTAGATAGGTGTTTCTGTCATGGTACAGTTCATTGAAAAGTTAGGGTGTCGGTAATTTAATAATATCCTCGCTTGCCCTTTCGACACTCGCTCTCTACTACGTATGACCAAAATTTTCTCCTCCATTACTCGCAGCAGACAATTCGTTGCTCCAGTCCAGTCCCTCAACGCAGTGATAACACTTATTCTTTTCTAATGTGCACTCGTCCATTCCATGGCCAGCCAAGCTACACTTTGGACAGATTTGTTCGCCTTGACAGTACTTCACTCCATGGCCGTACTCCTGACATCTTTTACGCAACGTTGGTCTTGGCTTTATTTCGTTAACTTGTGATCTTGTTTGTTCTCCTGGTAATCCGGACAACCACCCGGAACGATAAGTTGTCTAAAGGATACCAGTACAGCTTCTGCCAGCCGGTTTTTGGTCTTCAGCCATGTCGCTTGGACTCCATCCTGTGAGACATATTTTTCTAACAGACCTTACTTGAATACTTCACAATCGTTGAAATCATACCCGTATACATAGACGAGGCTTTTTTAAACTGCAAAATCGAGATTTTCTTCAACGGTGACTGGTAGTTTATTCAATTGCCGCAACTGCTTCATTTTTCGGCTCTGTGTTGCATCACAAACTTCTACAGTAAATACGGTTTTGTTGCAGGATCTAATTGCTTTCGGTTTACTTCAGAGATGTTGAGTGATGCACTTTTCAACCAACCAAGGCGACATCTGTGAACTTCGTTCATTTAGCAATCGAAACAGGTGATAACCTCGTCAAATGATGGTACTCGTTGTTTCATGAACACCCCCTTCAATTTGTTTAGCTCTTTTAACGTACTCGTCAAATGATGGTACTCGTTCAGTTTCATGTACACCCCTTTCAATTTGTTCTGTTCTTTTGTTGTAACCACTTCCTTTTCTATGATCTGCAGTAAACATCTCTCCTCCATTTCTTCGTCGCACTGGGTGCTGCCAGCTGCATGGGGTCCTCCACAGTGAGCACACTTCAGCTGCTCAGAGCTGCAGTTCGGAGAGGAATGGCCCACCTCAGCACGCTTCCTGCATACAAGTGAGGTGCTGCGGCATCGCTTGGCGTTGAATGAAGGTCGCTCTGGTTACTTTCTCTACGTTGTACTGTTCTTGAAGGTCCGACTTGAATTCTTCAATATCGTCAATATCGAAGTTACTGATGTACCTATCTTCTCCGTCTGCACGCGCTCCGTACCTCCACCATCATCATCTCACAGCTCATGCTGAAGACCGTAGGTTTCGCTCCAGATGCCCCTTCGGTTTTATCCACAACGTTAAATGGGTTGATCGTTCCTTTCTTTCCTGTTTCAAATATCAATGAGAAATGTGGAATATTGTTTTCGTCTTTCAGGATTAGAGGGACGTTTTCCTTTTTTGTATTCTCGGGGTTTATCCTTTTTCCTTGTTGTTAGAATCGGTCCTGCAGGTGTGTCAGATTCTGCCAACAATATTGCCTCTTCGATTTTCCTCAGCCGCCCCTCAATCTCACTCACCCAATCAGCACCACTCACTTCCGCAGCCTTGGCTCCTTGACTCTCCCCAGATCCATCGATCATTAGAGCAATTGTTCCTTCAATCCTCCTTCTGATACTTTAACCCTGTTCGTCTGCTCCATTTCAAAGTGAGAATTCCGCTGTCTCCATCTCTCTGTCGGCGTTGCGGCATTCATCCTCTCCAGATCAACACCCATCGGACGCTCCTCACACATTGTTGAAATTAGTTCAAAGGCGTGGGTCCCCTTGATAAATCAAGGGGCCGGCTAGTATTTTCCTATTATGCACACAGAAATTTTAAAATTTAAATACACAAAACTAAAAATAAAAGATCCAGATATCGGTGGGCGCCCCACACGTTGGTTCTACCCACTGACAACAATTTAATAAATAATCCTATAAACACCATGCTACAAATTTACATATACAGTATGGAATGAGCTATGATGACTAACGTGGGTATGACTAATGACTCAAAGTGGGTATACTAACGGTACCACCTCGGGAAGATGTGGGTTGTCTGAAACACTCATCAAGTGCAAGTAATCTTCATCAAATCCTTGTCTATGGACTGTTCCCTTCGCGATACACAAACAATAATAATAATTCAGTTCGGCACCAGTAAAACGTGGTAAAGGGAAAAATGAAAATTCCAAAATACACATAAATTGACTTTACACTTAAAAATACACACACAAACTAACTTTTCCTTATGCTAATTGTGGTCAATTGGGGCATGCGCGTTTTAGCATTCAGCTACGAAGAGACACACGAATCCCCTTTGATTGACATTACCGGCGACATTTCCCTCGGAATGATTAAAGCACCCATTCTCGAACGCTTTCAGCACCCAAAGGGCTTAATAGCAGATTAGATTAGTCGTTAGTTTTAGCCTTCCTACCCACAGCAACAAATGCGATCCAAAGAGAGGAAGGAGGAAGTCACCATTTAGTATGGAGTTAAGGAAATGCGGAGTCTACGAAGAAAGGGCATAGAAACAGAAAGTAGTGAAAGAAGATTATGAAACAAGATCAAAGTTGAAGAAGAAAGCAGTAGGTGCCGAAAAACAGGACAGTAGTGAACGGGCTTAATAGCAAAGCACAAACCTTTCGGTGGGGTCCAATGATGAGGCGAGTAAGATGCCTGCATCAGAAGATACTGGATTCCATGGGCAACCTTGCGGTAGATAACAAGACCTGCTGCTCGCCTCACCGACATCTCTACTCTGTTTCTTAGCTGTAGTTCAACGTGGTCAGCACTCGTGCATTGCCTCACATCAATGCAAGAATGTCAATTAGATTGATAATTTTAGCCTTTCTGAAGACAGCTTACATGTTCTGGAGAGAGGAAAGCACCATTTAGTTTGGAGTGAAGGAACGGGGAATCAATAGTATGTGAAAAGTTTGCTCCCACACAAGATCCCTACTTATGTAAACTAATCAAGATAGAAGTCTATAAAATATTATTATTATTGTAATTCTTTAACCACCGTTACCACTAACAAGTGATCTGCACAGTGCGTCGCAGAGTCTATAAAATAAGATAAAAATTGAGGAACAAAGTAGATGCAGAAAACCAGGACAGCTATGAACCGAAAAAATGCGGTCTGTAATAAAAAAAAAATCTACTCTATTTCAACCAAAGACCCTGCTAGCCTGCAGCCTCGGGACTCCATAATTCCCCCTGGGAGCGCCTATTCTTATGTCTGCAACAATTTCATCCTTCTGATGAAAATTGCATAAGATTGGCATTATAAAGCTCTGATGAAGAACTAAGCCTACCATGATCAGCAATTGACTAAACCAAATCTAATTCTTGTGCTCTGGCCAACAATGGAGACAAGTCTCGTCAAGTTTCTCGGGGGAAAAAATCTGAATGAAAATTCATTTGATGAAATTACAGGTAAAAGATGTCTTATCAATTATGAAAATGTTATCGCCTTTGGGGGTACAACTATTGTTATAAATAGTTAGCACTTCCACAGAGAAAAATGCTAGGTCCCTAGTTCAAAGTTAGATGAGCTGCTTTGTTTGAAATAAAATAGGTTCTTTGTTTTGTTGAGGACCATCTTCTTACGGTTCACTGCAATCCTGTTTTTCAGCACCTACTATGTACTTTTTTTTGCAACTAGATCTTGTTTCATAACCTTATTTCTTTACTCGCTGCTTCAATGCGCACGGGATCTTGTATAGAGACACAGCTTGTGCATGGATTCCCTGTTCCTTGTTTCAACTCTATACTTAATGATGCCTCCATCCTTCCTCTCTTTGCAAGACCTTCGTTGTGGTCAGAGAAGCTTAACCACTTCCCCTGCAGAAACGTGTATACTCGTCTTCACAAAATGTTCTTTTTTCAGTCGTCGACGAGTATACTCAGTCTAAAACTTTACCTTAAAAACCAGCTACATACGCATATACTCGTCGATTTGAAGCTTTTGTAAGCCATTCTACGTGTGAAATGAGTATTCTCGTCAAATCGTACGCCTAGCAGAGGCGATAGGATAGCGCTGAGGGATTTCAAGGACATTGTTACTAGACTTGCCCCATCAGCCATTGTCGTCGGATGGGTGTTGTTTGCATCCACAATCGCATTCATTTTTTTTATAGCATTTTGAAATGTTACACCCCAAATGTCTAGTTCAACGGAAGATAGTGAATATGAACCTTCCCTCTGAAGCTTGAATACTTCTGATAACTCTGCCAGTTCATCAGACAATGACTATTTCTCGACAAGTGAGGAGGAGGAGGGGGGTGACTCGTTTTTGCCGACAAAGGTATTTTCAAAATAAAACGTTTATCACAAAAATGGGAAGAAAAAATAATTACAAACTGTTTTCATACCAGCATCAAAAATACTACATAGAACCAAATTTAAAAAAAATTAGTCTGATAAAGAAACGTTTTTAACAAAAAAATTGTTGGGGAAGGGGTTAAACTAACTTATAGTCTAATCAGACAATCTAATAAAAATGGCCTCATTTATTTTGATTTTCTTGGAACATGTTTAGAACCTTCTCACGTGAAACGGAGCTCATCTTCAGAGATCAAAGCGCATTTTTGACGAAGTTTAGGCTTCAGATCCACGAGCGATAAACGAGATCCACAGACCTTGCGCTCCGTAGTGTCACAAAATAAAATCAAGTGGGTTTAGGTCCGTACTTCAAGAAGGCCAGTCATCTTAGTTCATGAACGGCAGAATATGCCTCTGGAACTAATTTTGGGTCATACTCAACTAACATTAGAACTAATTTTGGGTCATTTTGAAACCATTTGCTAGAACAGAGGCTTCGTAAAAGTTTAATGTCCGCCATCAAAATGTCAACGAGTTCACGGGAGTAGCTCTGCTTCTAAGATGGCGGAAATGTAACGCTGGCTTTTAATCCAAGCCCTCAATGGAATACAAACCTATCATCATCATCCAGCAGCAGTGATCACTTCCTGGACTATCAAATGAAGTGTATCTTATTGATTTATTCGTCTGCCTTCCACTAACCTATCCAAGCTCGCCTTTCACAAAGTTGAATCTTTGCTGAACAGTCACCGTCGAATATTTCATCCAGAGAAGACCAGACTGTGCCTCAGCTTAAGCCTCCATAGTTTTACTAAAAGTCTTCTGATGAGAAAAGCACTATTTTTATGAACTTATGAAAACGGGGAACATATAGACAAAGTGTATCCCCACACCCTGCGTTGCTAACAACAATATTGAAAGCATTTTATGTAACAATATAGAAGTTCAAGAAGCAGCAAGTTCTGAAAAAACACAGCAGAGAATCGAAAATAGATGGTCTCCAACTAGACAAAAAAATTATCGTACGTCAACAAAAGTCTATTTAACCTTCAGCTCGGGACATCACATCCTCTGGGAGCGCCATTTTCCAGGTACGTAAGCTAATCGGCAAAAGGAAAGCCTACATAACCTTTAGCTCGGTACCTCACATCTTGCCGAGACCGCTATTTTTAATAAACACAATAATTATTCGGTCACCAGCGACAGATTAGTGAAAACCAAATAAGATAGCCTGCAACTTCCATGTGATCAAGGATGTGTCGACGACATCGGTTTCGTTTCATGCTTCCGCGACATGCTTTAGGCCGCCGTCACACGGAGACCAAATGGTAACGTTTCGTCATAATTTTCTACAGTCAGCGGCACCAATAGGTCTGTCCAACGCCACGAAACCGTCAGATTTCAGCCTTAGTTTGAGACCAGCTTAGTGTAACTAAGGCCGAAATCTAACTGTTTTGTGGCGCTTGATAGACCGATTGGTGCCGCTGACTGTAGAAAATTATGACGAAACGTTACCATTTGGTCTCCGTGTGACGGCGGCCTTAAGCTCGTATCTTTGCATTCAGTAAGGGAAGGTCTCGAGATTGTTTTGAAAATTAGCGCAATTGAGTTTGAATTTTCATGCCTCTGCCGCCATATTTCTAAAGGAGGAACCAAAACTTGTCTTAAACATTTCTCTCGTGTTACTCATTCTTAAGCGGTCTTTAGCCTGGTCCATTTCGTTTCTGAAAGTTTTTCACAATTTTTCATACAGCACGATAAACGCCTTTTACTCGCGCGATGGATGAATTGTTACCCTCTTCCCTTACTTATGAAGGGACACGATAGCATTTCGATCAACAGCCATTTAAAAACTTGATATCACGTATAACTCAATTCAGATATCATTACCTTCAAAATAAGCTAAAAATAAATGATATAACCAAGCAGTAAACTTTTCCATGTCGCAAAATTTTTTCGCAATAATTTTAACTCAGCAGGTACCACAAATTAAGTATCACGCAACTTTTCATTACATTTTCTGATTCAGTTGTATTTGCGGGAATAAATGGTCTCTCAACAACAAAGTACAATCTCACAATATTGACGGCATTTGCACCAGGAAGCTGCTCGTGGACGTCTTTTGAGCGGAATGAGCCGAACACCCGGGCACCAGGGAGAGTGCACATCCCTTAGTACTACCAACGCTAAGCCAGTCCAGTTTTCTATCGAGAGTTTCTCAGTCAAGTTCGTCACTCGACACGTTGAACACCAGCGGCCGATATGTGCTACATATGGCATCATGAGTGTCCAGAGGGTCGAAGCACTAATTAAGAAATACGTACCGCACAGACATTAGTTACACTTATGTCGTAACTGATAATAAATACAAGAAGCTAGAAATATCGGCAGCTACACCGTTCGAATACAGACCGGCTAAGCGTTCGCAGCACTCCCGTGAGTCATTATGAGCCTTTATCAAGATTAGCTTCAGAGCGCTTATTGGGTGTTCGTCATAATCAATAATCAAGTCGCCTACGAGACCAAGAACATAATGGAGATGCTAGAAAGATTAAGGCTTATCACGTGCTATACCTTTTAATGGGTTAGCACAGGACGGGGATGATTAGTTTCGGATTTAAATGTAGTATTCAAGGGAAAGCATTTGCGCTGTACGTTCAAGTCACAATTGAAATTTCACAGGAATTGAGAAGTCTATTGAGCCCAGAATGAGTTTTGTGAATTTTATCCCAAAATAAGTCGTGAGTGTACAGAAAATCTACACTGTAGTCATTGCCACTTTATACCTCAAAACCCCTGAGTCAAAGCTCTTCTTTGGAAGGCGAACAACTGGGTAATCTGGGTACAAAACTTGAATTACCATCTCGGAAATACAGAGAGAATAAAATGCACAGCGTTGGAGAACTTTATAATGGACAAGGAACTGGCATATAATATTTCTCAGGCCTGGCCTACGTAGCGGAGTAAAAATCGACTACCCTTTCTACAGTGGCTGAAAAATTTCTCTGGTATGGAATAATAGCACTTCATCCTTGTAGAAGTTTCTTCACAAAGCTTAATTTCCCTAACACAATACGTTCACAAAACCAAAACAAGCATTGTAAAATCGCACTCGCACTCCTTCAATATTCCTACGGCGTAACCTCATAGTTTTACATTCATGTTTGAGATTGATAATTTAGAAGAGATGCATTAGGAGTACCGAGGCCTTGCGATAGCGGGAATGCTTGTACGGCCCCTACACATTCACGTCAACAGTGTACACAAACTTGCAAGTCAAGAGCGACGTAGGTAAAAAATTCAAGTGCAGTTACCAGCGAAGAGCACATAACATGCGTCTCGCTTTTCAAGTACGTGGTGCAAATCGTTACCTCAATTTGCTTTGTTTGACGCACAATGAATTCAAAAATTCACTCTATAACGCTACTACAGACCTTCTGCACGTGAAAACTAGGATCACAACCGCCAAATCTCCAAGTTTTTAAGTGAAGTAAGAATTACTCAAATATTTCACTCTATAATCCCATGTGAAATCTCCCGCACAATTTAGCCTCAATTTTTCTATAGCCTATTTAATTGAGCAGTTCAAAATGCCTTACCTAATCGCAGATAACTATCAATTCATTCTTTCAATGTTGTTGGCAAGTGAAGCTGTCACAGACAGCATGCAATGCAATCTTTGCTCGAAATCAAGTGATGCATTTCTAGGACAAGAATTTTCACCGATACAAAAGTCACTCGAGAAATCAAATCCTCGATGCAGGTTCAATCGAACCCTGAACATCAACTTGAGCTGTTTTAAAAGTCTGACTTTATTCGCCCACGGTTTCCACGTGCTGATTCACATACGAAGAGTTTATTTTTGCGCGTTTGCCGTTTTCATGAATTCGCCTACTTGTTTCTTCAACCAGATCAGAAGAATATAAGTTTAGGGTTGAGTTTCCACCAGGGTCACCAGCAATTTGCAACTATGGACCTCCCTAGCTTACACTAGGTAATCATGAATTGCACTAGCTAAACCCTCCAAGGGTTGCAGCCCCCCTCCCCCAAATCAGAAGACCCTAAAATTCATTTTAAATGAAAGTAAAATAACGAGAGCACCTTTATTACATCACAATACTGCAAAAACACTTCCTAGCAACGTACCAATTCGTTGCATCCAAAAACAGGGCTCCCGATACCAAGATTATTTAGCAAAAGATTGAAACAAAAAACTAAATCCACCAAGATTCATTGAAACTTCAATGAAAAGAATACTTAATCCATCAAGAGTCCTCGAAACTTCAAAGAAACAAATGATCACACCACCTTGTACTCAGAAACAAGAGAAATATTACAATATTTCCTAAGGTGAGACGTTGAAAATGAGATTAATACCAGGTATTACCTGTATAAACTTTTACGACCTAACCAACATCTGAAGCAAAGAACACGCAGCCGAAAACTTTGGCTAACAGCACACAACCTTGAAGATCACCACTCGTTCTTAGAAGACTAGCACGTCATCCAAATTTTGTAAACACTGAACATAAAAAAGCAAAATGCTGAACTAAGCAGGGCTAAATAGCCAACATGGGGATTAATTTTGCGATTTAGAGAGCCGCACTATCTATACTGCACACATGAAATGCTATGCAAAAAATACTGGAGGAGCAATTTAAAAAATTTGGACAGTTTGGCAAGGACAGGAACGAAAGTACGAAGAGACGAGAAGTCCAAAGGACAATGAAGACTTGTAATGATCGCCACCTCGTAAAGAGAAGTGGAACGGTCGAGAGGAATTTTGTACTCAATTGAAACGGCAAGAACCACAGAAGGACTGTCCAACACAAGAAAGAGGCACCAGAAATATTCAATGATCTATGCGCAATCCTATATACGAATCACCTTTAACACGCAATTGCTCAAGTCTCAGCTCTCAAAAATTATCCTGTAAACGCACAAAGTAACACCAGCGGGTCTCTTGAAATGAATAACTCTGATTGTCACAGCAGGTCCAATTTCTGCCGAAAGGGAAAGGCATATCTAAAAATTTCAGCATCATTCACTGCTCTCGAACGTTATTTCATCCCTAACACTTAGGAGTGATTGCAGTCACATCAAGAAACAAGAACATCGCGCACACTTACTCCGTTGAGTCACCAGCTATTGTCCTCCCTCCAAACTAATCTCCTACCCTTCACACGAAGCAGCAGGAGAAGCAGGGTGAGTTTACAAAAGCAACAGCATTGGGTCTTTATTCTTCCAGAAATTTCAGCAGCAGCAACAGCATCAACAATTCATCCACCGATTTGCAGCAGAGCAACTTATCTCCCAATAACTTACTCCCCCTACGCTCGGACTCTATTAGAAAGAAAGTAGGATTAACGCAACTTCCTACACATCTCAATTATTTCCACTTACAAGGGATGAGATCATGGGTAGGCCTAGCATCAAATCTAACCAAGCCAATCATATGCGATTCAATTAAAATGATCAATCGAAGGCACACACCAAAGTCATGAGAATCGAGTAAAAAGAACGCTCCGCAATACCTGTCATCTACGACACCAACTACATCTTCCCGTTCATCCTCCCTTCAATGATCTTGACATAACTGCAATCGCGCTCTATAGAATAAGAACAGATACGACACTTTTAACAAATGCGACGCTCACGCACACAAAGAAGCACCAAAACCGAGGTTGTGGTGAGCACTACGTACTTGTACCGATACAGAGTTGAGAAAAGGGGAACACATCCTATGGAAATAAGTGTGATGTGTAGCCAAAGAGGAAAACTTGTGAGATTAAGTGTTGACACTTATTTTCCAGTAAAAACAAAACGTCAAGGGCATGGACAGGGTCACGTAGCCCTCAAATATATTCCAAAAATACGAAGTGGTAGAAGTTCGCGGTCCATGTCATATCCACAGATAGAAGAGGTCAGAACAAAGGGAAATTTAAGCCCCGCTCTCGCAGTCTCGGGCCATGTGGCCGAACTCTCCGCAAGAGTAGCACTTGGGACAGTTGCGAGCAATGTGGCCCTTGCTGTTGCACCTGCAAGACACCATCAAAATATTAATGTAATTCTAATAGAAGCTCGGATCACACGCCTTCAAGTTGAGTAACCAGACTGAATCGCATAAGTTTCAGGGAGACATGGGCAAGATTACTGCAATAAAGAAACTTAAAATTAATCAAATATTTTCACTTTAAAACATGGATGAATATTCATATGGTTCATATTCTAACCAGCGACAGTTCTTCAACGAATAAGAAACTAAATTTTAGATTTTCAGGATAACATGCCCACATCAAAAATAACACACAAGAAAGGAACCATTCCCAGAGACACTTGTGCAGATAAGAATTTGCGATTTCAAAATAGAACATTGGAATAACTATATTAGAATATTCAATAAAAAAAACCACCATCAAACTGAACTAAACTTCCGTGTCCGACAGAGTGAAGCCAAAAAAAAAACCACACAATTAGGCAAACAGCACATGAGTAGGTGAAGTTTGTCACGAAGCAACTAAGCGTATTTCTAACAATAAAACAATATTGGATCCTATAAATGTTCTGGTCTTGCAATACAAGAGGTGTATCGTGACAGTTCAGAGCAAACGCATCACCTGCAAGACGACATTTGTGGCATTGCAAAGAACAGAAAGCATGTTAACGAGATTGCTCCATAAGAGGGGTGTTCTACCAAGAACTATACTGAAACATCACATTTTCTAAGACGAGATTGCTCTATACATACAGAAGCATGATTGAAAAATTTCTAATATATATAACATAATAAATGAAATTTCACGAAAGAAAAATTATGAGAAACGTAATTGACAATTCTTTATTGTTTGAAAGACTCTGTGTTTTTTACAATTAACTAAATAAACTATCAATTTCGAGGATAGTTGCAAATAAATGCTTCATTTATATTGTAATTAAAGAAAAGAACTACTAACCACACAACACCAGAATCAAAACACAGGGGTGTTCACACTACAACCACTAGTAACTAGCTACGCTCTGTGACGAGATACTTGAGACACTACTTCTGTACCTAGTCAGAGATTTCATGTTTGTCTTCTGCAGCAAATCCGTAATTCTTTGAAATATTTATGGATTGCTTCAGCAGTAGTACACAAAATCGAACTGCACGTTCACACACCATGTAATGACACATCTTTCATAAGTGAGAACTCAACTTGAACAACTATGATAATTTTACTTGACTTGGTTCAATTCAAGATACAGTATAAAAGACAATGTTAAAATTTTATTCATTTTCTAATGGAATTTCATTACTAAATGAGAACTTGCCTATTTCATATAACAAACTGCTCACAAAAAACAGCATCTCATTGACAACTCTTCATTCCCTTGACCCAATTACAGACACGAGGGTATACACCATTGCAAGCTAGAGCCCAAGTAAGTTCTAATTTAAGCAAGAACCACACTGCCTTAGTGTACCCAGTCACAACTCCAGAGCACAGCAAGTTGCCCTGCTCAACCACCACAAGAACTTTTCAATTTACTACGAACACGTACGTTACCAAGGATGGTTTTCATTCCGGTACTGACTTGAAGCAAGCAGCATCGGACTCGCCCTGGGAGCAGTCCCGGGAAAGGTGGCCAGCACCGCCGCAGTTGTAGCAGCGCTTGTCGCCTTCGTCTCCACCGACGGGACACTCGTGAGAGATGTGGCCGATCTTGCCGCACACGTAGCACTGAAAATATCAACAACTTAGAAGTCCTCATCTCTTTTACTGATTTTGATGAGGTAGCATCGTCAAATATTAATACTTTGCTAGTCTAATTACAAGGATATTTGGCAGAATTATCACCCATATTTTCATCGCATTTCGATTAAGCGCTCTTACAGTAGCAATGTTATATGTGAAATAAAATATAACATGAAAGCTTCAAACTACCCACTCTAACAAAGTGAGCCAAAATGATACAAATGAGGAGACTTGTCAATTTAATGGTGAGGGATCTTTCATGTGAGAAACATGAAGCAATGTAGAGCAATGGCATAACGCTTGAAATCCACGTCATCACAAGACTATAAGTTAAGCAAAACTGAATGAGCCAACTAAATAAATGAGTCTTAATAAAAATTCTCATGAAATATGCGGCTGTAAGCTGTAACAAAGGAATTTATAAGCAATTTTTCAAGTTGACTCTTGCACTCATATAGATTTAGAAACATGCATCCAACCACACTAGAAGTTGTGTGAAACGAAGCAGGTGCACACTCCCAACACGTAACAGCATGGACGTAATCAGGCCCAAAGGTTAAGATGAGAGGAGAACTTGACATTACCTTAGCGCCACTGCGTCCACCGCCGCCGCCACCTCCGCCCGACTCGTTCTTGTTAGCGGTACACTGGCGGCCGATGTGGCCAGACTTGTTGCAGATGTAACAAAGCCTCTCAGGCTCCGGACACTCGCGAGCGAGGTGCCCAGGCTTGGAGCAGTTGTAGCAGGACGGGGCCATGCGCGAAGACGACTGGCTGGCCGCGTCGTTCTTGTTGGAGGTGCAGTCGCGGCTGATGTGGCCAGCCTCGTTGCACACGTAGCACAGGCGGTCAGTCTCCGGGCACTCCCTCGCCAGGTGGCCAGGTTTTGAACAGTTGTAACACGCTGGTGGAGATAAAGTTATAATTGATGAACGATTCTGACAGTAACAATTTGTTAAATTTGAACAGGTGTAACATGCTGGTGGAGAGAAAGTTTTAATCATGAAGGATTTTGACAGCAAAAAACCATTCATTTCATCTTATAATACTTGGAAAGGTAAATTATTCTTATCTACCCCGTTTCTAAATGTGCCGTGTTGTAATAGGTTGGTATGAAGATGAAGGTACAGAACCAGAATAATTTTGTGCCTACAAAAATGAAATCTATTTTAGTATGCAGTATTGTATAATTCAATTCCAGATTAGGATTAAATAACAAAGTTCTATTCCACATCACCTACTGAGAATCATGTATATAACACGCCATAAGCACCGTAAAAACAATAGAAAGTTTATATTTGACGCTACCTAAGCATGGGTCACAACCAAAACAAAAGCTGTATACAGAGACTATATTAAGAAGAATTAAGCAAACTCACGAGGCTTTCCCGAATATCCAAATAAATTTCATAGAATTCAGCACTTTACAATGATTAAATTACTTCATTTTCTAACCTATCAACTAAATTTAAAACCAAAGCAATTTTTCTTTAGTACCCACAAAACTTCTCTCGCACACAGTTAATAGTGTGTTATCCAATTTTCCTGTGAAGTCACTTATTACAAGATTGTAAAATTCCCCATTTCTCACAATTCTACAGAAAACCATTGAAGAAGGGCAGAAATTGCTTGCTAACGTTTCAGCTCTGAACTCGTGACGCTGGCATTAATAGGTTTTCAAATTCGACTGATGTGAGCAGGATGAGGGATGCTGATATGTATGAATGAATTCCTTAGCTGATAATTAAGACTTGTGATGCAGAACTGATTTTTCCCCAACTAATTTGTTAATTCAACAACCTTTGAAACATATAGGCAAAACTAGCTCAGTTTTCTTCATTTAGTCAAGAAGCATTTCCATGGAGCTACAGTGAAGGATCCAAACATGACTGATGAGAGCAGGATGAGGGACACTGATATTTATAAAATACTAAGCTGATAATTGGCCCTTTTGACACAGAACTGACATTCACCGAACAAAATTTCCAGTTCCAAATTTTATTACACAAAGGCAAAACTAGCTCAGTTCTCTTTATTTATTCAAAACGCATTTCTGCAAAACTGCCAAGGTTGAGCACTCACTCGCGCCATAGCTTCCTCCGCCAGATGGCGAGCTGTCGCGCTCGGCAGGAGCAACAGTGCAGTCCCGGGCGATGTGCCCTACGCCATCGCAGCGGTAGCAGTGGTCCTCCGACTCCTTGCAGTCACGAGCAAAGTGGCCTGGCCGGTTGCACTTGTAGCATTTGGTGACTGGAAAGTAAGTAAAGTTTTACTCATTATGCCACGACTAATATGCAAACAAATCGAGGCATTAACTTAGGCCTGAAGGTTATACAGAGTTGTATTGATGCCATATGTCATGACACAATAAAATAGGGTGATGACTTTAGACGATGTGTGGCTTAGGAAAATAAAGTGCGAAAAGACAAGGAAAGAATTAGCAATGCAGGTAAATACACATCACAAAAAAAAAGGAAACAGCAAGATTCTACCTAAAAATAGAAGTAAATAAAGCATGACAATGCAAGTATATCAATTCATTCCGTACTCAGCCACCATTCAAAAATTCATCATACACTGCACAGTTCTCAACTCACTCCAAGCATTTCTCATCAGTTATATTTCTTTTTCAAGGTACAACAAAGCAAAGGCATCCATAAATTTTGAATCATTGAGCTTAGGATTTCAAGGATGCGCTTCAACTCTGCAGCCCAGTTGAAAGCAGAATTAGCTAGAAACTAGAGAGCTGAAGCCATGAATAAATTTTCGTAGAAGAAAGCACAGTCAAAATAATCCTCAAAGACAGGAAAGGTGCCATCTGCAATCCTGCGTAAGAAAATCAATCTTGACAGCCAAAATAAATTATTCTCAAATTCTTCATAATCCTACCAAAAAAATGTAAAATTAAATCCAGAAACATCTAAGCTTCCATACTTTTCTCATTGATAAGCATGAAATTAATTCATTTTGGAAAATTCTTGGAAATGAGGAATAACTGAACATTTTTGCCAGCAAGCTAAACAGAGTTTTGCATGCAGCATCACACTCACAGATGCAACAGTGACTGCAGATAGGAAGGTGAATGAGAATAACATGCATTTTCATTAGCATAATAATTTCACAGCACATGTAAAATTGGGTCAATTAATGACTTAAAATACTCTGAAAGCAGGCTCCAAATAAGGCAAAACTGTACTGTTACAGAAACCCATAAGAAAACTCAGCTGCACTAGATGCATGAGTGAAGACAAGTATAAATTTGTAATAAATCTTCATTATTTACTCATACACAATATAAACTTCAATTGAAAATCCGGAGGATTTTACACCAACAGCACCAAAATGTACACCCTAGATCAGTGGTTCTTAACCCCTGGGTCGCAACCCAAAATTGGGTCGCCAAGTCATTTCATTGGGTCGCTAAGGATTTGTGTAACCCGTTTGTATTTAACCTACAGTGACCTGTTTTCAAAAGGATAGTCAAATTACAAATGAAAATTTTATTTTTGGGCAGATTTTGGGTCTCTGCCACGAAAAGGTTGAGAACCACTGCCCTAGATACTTCCTCGTCATAACCCGAACAGCTCAAATTGAACATAAATTGATTGAACATGACAGAGCCCTGAAATTATAACTGATGGCTCACATTAATTCCAAGCTTTTTTTTAAACAATCCTCAATTCTGTTGTTTGCACAGCATATGTATATTACAATCCATTACATGAAAAAAAAAGATACTTAAAAAATTTCTGTATAAGTGAAAAACACAAAATGTTGACCTCAAATAACTTGCAAAATTTTCAAGATTATCAAAGCCCAGGGCATCCAGGCCATCAATTCACACTAAAAGTTTGTAGTTCTTCAATTGCCCAGCCATCATGACAGTCACTAACAAGTCAACCGCTAGCTGTCCCATAAGTCTCACAGTGAGGATTTCCATGAAGCAGGGGACACACCAGTGGTCAGAGACTATTTTTATTCATGTATAACTGAAGCCAAAAATGACACTCAATAATTGTTTTTATTCCATTAGAAAGTTCAATGTTAGAGTCAAGTTCAACTGAAGTTGAATCCTGAATGTCAGCTGAACCTGCCAGTCAATGGAGGACTGCAGTATTTATTATGTAGGGCTAAAATTGTTTACTTACAATAGATCAGTAACTCATGTTTGATAAGAAAAACTTGACCAAAGGGCATGTTATTAATGATACATGTATAAAATTTAATTTCACAGTAAATAACCTCTAGCCTTAGCAACTACTGATTTCATTTCAATAAACAACAAAATTAAGAAGGTTACATTCACAGTATTTCAATTAAAATGTTTCAATACAATATTTAATAGAATAATGACCCTGCGCACAGAAACTTAGGCCTCATGTTTTCTCAATGCAGGCAGTTTCTCTTCAAAATAATATCCATGTGTCTAGTCTGTACAAAGACAAAAAGCCATGACACAGGTGGCCAGCATTGGTTAAGCCAAGAGAAGAGCTCCATAACGCAAAATTTTTCTCTCGCGTAGAGAGTGTGAAATTATTAAAGCCCCTTTTTCATTGAAATGAAGGAAATTGATATTGGTCCAGTATTGGCAATATTAATCACAAGAGAGCTACAAGTAGTCATATTGAATCCACAAACTAAATTGTGAGGATGATGCTATGATAATCTTACTAACCAAAAAACACATTCAAGACTCAGCCTTGATTCATGCAAGAATTTAACCATATTTGCAATACCTTTCCCCAAGTTGCTGCCCCTCAAGAGCATTCCTAAATGTTCCATTAGAATCAAATAATTAGGATTAAGTGAGACACAAATCACACATTTAGGATTAATACCTTAGGTGATATAACAAAAACACTCATGCAGCGCATGCTGGAGGCACCAAAACATTTCTAGTTGACACGTTATATAGAACTGATCATGGAAAGATAAATGCATAAGTGAGAATAAAATCATGACAAAAATTCCAAGAATTTTGGTAAGAAAAGTGCCATTAGACAATTGAACATGAAGCGAGTTGCAAGGTATGCCTCTAACATCCACACAACAAAGAAGATGAGCGAAATAATACAAACTTTTGCATGAAGTCCCATCAATTTTGTGGAAAACCATGAATAGGTACCATCTATGGTATGCAGTCAGCAAAATGTGTATAACAGGAGTCAGTGCAGGCATACATATTTTGAGTTTACACTTTCCACAGTTCAGAATATTAATCCCCTTCACATTTGTTATTATTTTACTATGAATGACTCCCTAGCATCAACAAAGGTAACTTAAGTTTTCCTCTATTCAAAGGTTCATACAAGATATGAACAAAGGAAATGCGGAATATATACACAAAGTATATTCTTCCATAGAATAAAACCTCTGTGCAAAGAAATAGCATGTTAGGAAAGGAGGGGAAAAAACACAAAGAAGAAATGAAAAAGGAGGCATGAATCAGAGAAGCCAAGTGGGCACAAATTGTAGAAGTCCCAAAAATCTATCTCGAGATGAGATGACCAAACAGCACTCTACCAGAGCACTAGTCCCCACAGCATAAGATAGACTGATCTAACTAACCAAGCTTAACAAGAAAATCATAGATATGAAAAGAAGAGGCTATACACTTGTACAATCAATTCAAAGCAAGCTTTATGTGTTCTAATAAATAATTCACAACCTCTACTTAAATAAATACATTGCAGACAAGACTAACAAATGATATAATGGATTGTATCATCCACAGAAATAATAACAATGGTGAACTACAGCACGAGTTAATCATGTACAGAAGTCTAGGCACTGTCCCCATTGTCCCTCCACCACTTAACATATCAATTCCCCTTAATACAAGAACCACAATTAACAAATGTTAGACTTGTTAAATGAGAGGATTAATACAATTTGAAACATTGAAACTGTGATTAAGTACAATTTATATATGACAAATATGAAGATACAGAAACTTGCCAAATAATGTATAAAAATAAACATAGTTTATTATTAGCAAACAAGAGGCATTACTGTTGGCTGTGAAAAAGGCTATTTTAAAAAACAAAACAACAGTACCAAGGAGTAGAACTCAGGCATCAGACATGAAGCTTTGGACTTCTAAAATAAGAATCTTTACACTATATATTCATCTATGCAAGAGCAGTACTGCTTTTTAGCTAAACTTTCAGAAAGTTTGGCAAATAAATAAATAGAAAATCAGCTTGAGAGGGAGAAGTACTAAGTTTTTTCAAATGGCAATTAACCAGTCATTAATACAAGAAATGAATTAGTTTTCAAAACTATTTGTTTTGACAAATTCATAAAAAAATTCTTTGCTGTCATTTTTATACATCTCATATTTAAAGGTTTTTATATTGTTTTCTGAGAGTAATAAAGGCTGTAGCAGACCTAAGAAGCTTGAAGTATTTTGGTTACATATTTGAATAAAGCAGCAACTCAAAACAAGGATAGAAACTAGACACTAACACCAAGGTTAAAAAAAGCTACAAAATAATACACGCGAGGATACATACAGAGAAGAACTCACTGTTTCCGTATCTTTTCACTGCAAGAACAATGCAAGTAAGACAAGGTTAGAACAACTAGAGTACAAAGCATCACCAAACAATTGTTTGACCAATTTCATTTTGCATGATTAACTTTGGCCACCAACACAAATCTTGAAGTTCAAAGCACAAACTTAACTAAGCTGAACAACTAGTTAGTACATAGAAACATGGTTAAGAACAGAATAAAATATATTCCATCACCTTAGAATGGTAACATTTTTCAGTACATATATTCAGTTTTGCCTGAAACTAAACGCATCAATGTTTAATGCAAATACCTCAACTAAGCAACAGGTTCACAGTAATTGAGTCAGGCTGAAGCAACAAGACACTGCTGTATGTTGACATTGGTCTCACAACAGCAAGGATATTACTGCACTGAGTAGGGTAGCTGAATTTCTTTTCAGTGAGGTTGTTGCTTTGGATTTAAAGAAAATTAAATCTAGTAAGTTGGTTTAAGCCTTCCTAACTACAACAAAGATGTTTCAATGAATGGAAGGTGGAAGGCACTATGTAGTATGAAGTTTAAGGAACAAGGAATCTAAGCACAGCATGTGGCCTATAAGATAATTTGCATATAGAAATGGCAAATTAGTTAAGAAATTTGTGGAACAAGAAAAAGGTTGAAGAAAATGGTCAGACAGCAGTGGAACCAAAAAAAGAAAAAAACTTCTTGATTTCAAAATAGGAAAGCCTACTTAACCTTCAACTTGTGACCTTGCATCTTCCTTTTGAGAACACTAACTCCCGTGGATACAATAGTTGTATCCCCTTGAGTGGCAAATTAACAAAAAATTATTCAAAATCAATTTAACTTACTTCGTCCACCACCAGGAGGTCCACGTCCACGACCACCCATGCCTCCGCCTCCACCTCCACCTCCACTGCCCCCGTCACCGCTGTTGGGGCACTCTCTGGCAAAGTGGCCCATCCGATTGCACTTGTAGCACTTGGACCCAGACATGTTAGATGTGTCTGCTGTTGTTAGTTCTGCCGTTCAATAATCAAATATCCTAGAGTTGATAAACTAAATTGCGATGGAAGTTAATGAAGAGTACTGTATTGTAGCTTGTAGCTGCTGCTGGGTTTGGCAGGGAATGTTGTGTCTGCCTGTAATGAAGCTTCAACTCCAGCTGTTGCTTCAAAACACCACCACTCTCTCCTGCTCCTTCTCCTCACCTACAGCACCTCCTTGTCGTCTGCACACGCAAAAATAAACACCATTACATGACCGCTCCTATATCTTTTCTGTTAAAAGGAAAAATTTAACTCAGTATACCAAGCAAGGACAGAAGAATTTATTCCAAAAAGCAATCAATTTTGTCTGTCAAAAGATACAAAATTAAAAATTGTCTAGCTGAGCATAAAGGAAACATGTGCTTGGTCAATTTCAAACTTGAGCACAAACAGTCAAAAATTTATGGCCTCATTTGGTATTGTTCAACAGGTTGTAAGTTAGCTCAGAAATAAGTTGAGCATATGTATTACTACTAGGATGTGTATTGTATCTGAGTTCATGTCAATATTCAAGCTTTCTTTTTTTATAAATTTGACCTTTCTTTTACATTGGTTGCATTCTCTACTTTTTAATTAGTTGGTCATGTTTACAATTTTCTCACTTTTCTAAAATTTATCATCAAACTCTTACAAATGAACATGGTTCTCTTATTAAATACATGCACATGGTGTAGCCCATTTGACCCCCTCAAATAGGCTAGGCTGATATTTACCTAGGTCATACCAACTTATTTAATTTTAGTCAAGAATGGCCACAAACACATTTACTACATGTTGATACATGTGTGAACTACTTGATAAATTGCTCATTAATGTACCAGTAACAATGGCTACCAATTCACCAATTTCACTACCTTTATTCAAATCAGACAATGGCGTACATGTTAAAATGTTATTGTGCGATTAGATTTTCCCCGCTTGTTAGAAAGAAGAAGTGCGTAATTAAGCAGTAAAGAGAGCTTTCAATTTTGCTTCTTCCAACCTAACCAACCATAGAAATGTAGTGAACGTGTTAATTTGAACAGTCATGTCCCACAGGTCGTTTGTGGGTTAGAACAAACCTAGATTTGACGATAAAATAAAGAGCATGTAATTTGAGCTAGTTTGCCTTTGAAAGCTATGAATTTTGCCAACATAAATTGGTAACACTTCACAAAATATTTCAACTATTCCCTTCAAAAGCTAAAGACTGCAAAAGCCCTTTGAAGGTTGCATTGATGATAATCATAAGCCGTGTGTGTGTTGCACCAACTACTGTCTAATGATATTATGGTACATACAGGTGGAAGAGCAAAATGGATGAATAAATACAATGAAGTGTAACACACATGATCAATATTTAGGCAAACTGGTGCATAGGAACTGTCCTAATAAAACTTGTTCAGGAACTACCAACCGCGTACACGAACTACCCCAACATTTAATGACAGAGATCCATTGCTACAATGTTTCAAAAAAAATTTGAGGTGTAAATCAGAACACACTTTGATACACTGTGCACATATAAAAAATCCCAAAGCAACTCATCAATGGCACTGCATATTAGCAGCATAATCTAGAGCACAAACTATTCTACAACACAAAATCATAACTGGGACAAAAAATAAGCTAAATTCTGGATGGAGCTCTGCACACCATTTACACATACACACGCATCCTTCTATTAAACTAAGGGCATTGTAATTCATGAAACATACAATGTAAAAGTTGTACTGTAGATCCTATAATTTCACTGGACCAGGATTACATTCCGATTTGACATTTTCAGTTGCATGAAAATGCACTGTAAGGTCTATTAAATTACAATGTTTCATTCTAACATAGAATTTGCCAAAATAAGTAACTGGAAAGCCACCTCAAAGTTGATCTAAAATGAAAATTGTTCGTATGTTCTAGGAATTTGTTTTTAATTCAAATTAATCCATAGTATAATATAATTGAAGGTGGCAGAAATGAAATCAACTAAAATTATACCTGACTCATCAGAAATAATTATATTAACAAGATGATTCTGACTCCCATCTAGTAAGGATTATTTAATTGATTTTGATAATAAAATTACTGCCTACAGAGATGGTTCACATGATTTTTTTAGTAGTAACACTAGCTTAGAATTCAGTGAAGGTTGAACAAATATCAGATTTTGATACTACTCAATATCAAGTGCTTGACATTAAATGCAACAAAATGCAATAGAAGATTGACTCTTTCATCCTAAATTGAAAGTGGAAAAGTTTTAATCATTTATGTATAGAAACTTACTTACCTCTAGCCTAATACTATTTGCTATTTTTTCAGAAAAAATTGTTGTATATAATATATTTGACTACCAGTAACTCATAACTGTACTGTTGAAATGTTTTCACACATATAGCTTATTTCACATAGATATTCAACTACCCTTAAATTCAATTTGTAAATAATTCACCTCTCTTAATTTGAAGCACACAGACTGATTCCAGACTTCCTTTCCATCAACATTTTTCAACAACAGCGCTACAACTTCACTTTATCCTTGTACGTTTATATGCATGTGTTGCGAGATATGTGCCTTGGTACTGCCCTTAAGGGAAGCAAACGGTTTTTTGGGGCCTAAAACTGAAAATGAGATTATTGCTTGAAAATGCTCCTAAACCCTCCCTCTACCACGTAGAAACGTCATTTGTCCCAAGTTGGCAACCCAACCCCAATAATTACCCCCCAAAGGGCCCCCCTCCCCCGCAGTTGCGCTCAGAGAGACCAGCTGCGGCTCTGCTTAGCTCTGGTTGGTGGGTCCAAAAGTTTTTCTTTATTTTTAGACAACTGTCCATTCATTAGAGAGGTTTAGCGTCTCTAAGGTTTTGTGCTTGTCCATCCTGTGAAATACCTAGAATATCAAATTCAGTTGTTCACTCTGGCCGAAGATGCATTTTCAACTTTGAGGGGCAATTCCAGTTAAAGTTTTTCACCTATGGAGGAAATCTTTTTGGTATCGAAAAGATCAAGGTGGGTACCATAAATACCCGATGTAGTTTTTTGATAAGTTGATTAGGATTTTTTATTGCAAAAAAATAAAATAAAACTGGAGTTTAAAAATTCTAAATTTTGCAAAAAAAATCCTGAAGCGATATCAATAAACTGTCTTGAAAATTTTTAGATATGTTCATTGTGAATCGAACCAAAAAAACTAATCGCCTCTATGTACAATATTGGCTGAGAAATGGAAATTTTAAAAAATTTGCCTACGGGTTGGTGGGGGAAGGGTGTGGGTGAATTCTTCAATCTTTATGGGCTATATATGTTTATTTGAATGTTATAAACATGCTGTGAATACCTCGGAGCTTATTTCACTACGGAAGTATTTCTTTTTAATTCTTGAATATTTCATAGGGAAAAATCATTCGGGGCCCTCTGTAATTTGCAGCAGATATTAGTGACTTATTACAGCCATGTGAGACTTATCTAAAATGTTTTAGACTTATTAGTACTGCATTAGTTTGTAAGTTCTGATGGAAAAGATATGAAAACATATAAAGGAAATAATGTGTACTCTGCACTATGGTGTTTGGTAACTTTGATCAACATTTTCTCAAAGTATGGGTCATTGATTTTGACGGGCAATTTCACCTACAGTTTTGAAGCTATTGAGAAGATTTTTTTTTGCATCGTGACGATCAAAGTGAGTACAATAAATGCTGGGGAGAGTTTTTTCAAAAAGTTGATTAAAATTTTTATCATGCTCCATAGAAAAAAATAACTATTTTTAATATTCAAATAGTTGTCAATTTTTCATTTTTTTGCAAAAACAAAAAACCTTTCCTAGTTATCGTAGATATTTTGATTATTAACGAAACAAAAAAAAAAACACTCTGTCTATCTACAATATTGGCTGAGAAATTTAAATTTCAAAGAATTTTCCATGAAGAGGGGAGGGAGGTATGGGTAAATTTCAAAATTTTTAGGGCTACAACTGTCCATTTGAATGTTATGAACATGCTGTGAATACCCGAAAGCTTATTTTCCTCCGGAAAAATTTGTATTCATTTTCCAAAGAATTCATAGGAAAATTCTCTTGCTTCCCTCAATGTTGGTATGAAATTCAACATCGCTGTAATACATGATAAACCTCTCATATTATCCCTAACATTAAATGAAATCTAAAAAACCCTCTTAACCATGGCAAGGACCGTTTGTGATAGGAATCGGTCAATATTTACTTTATTGCATTCAGCAATTTTTAACATTGGTAATAGGATACATTTCAAGACGTTTTACATGAACGACATTTTGCTCACAAATGAGATATAACAACTTTTTGGGATATAACAATAATGATCAGGTAAGAACATTATAGTCAGCAGCATTATTGCTGCATTGTTAAAACAGGCACAGGTTTTTGGGGAAAAAAGATCAGTCTCAATATGGCTAAGTTAAGTTATTTTAGATTTACTCAAGTTGGTTTGGGTCAGTTTAACTAACCTAATCTTACCTATCATTACGTCAATAGCGTATAACAGCATATTTACGTATCCGTTTCTTCAGCTCTGTATACGACGTTCCTATAACTTCTAAGTTAAATGACTCAAAAAATTATGCACTAGCATGCAAAATGGCATTCGTATAAAACTTCTTTAAATATGTTCTAGCACTGATTCTTGAAAATAAAGTTTTAAAAATTGTTGAATGCACTAAATTAAATATTGACCATAAAATCAAATGGTATTACATGAACATTTGCATTTTATAAAATAAAATTCATCATAACATGTGAGTTGAGCTGTCCATTAATCACAAACAAATTAGTTACTACTTGAAATTTTTAATGAATGACTGAAAAAATTTGACAATTTTAGCAATTGATTGTATAAATTTTCAAATTATTCTTTGATGTATTGACACTATTTGTAGTATTTTTTTAATAAATTGCAAGGACTTTTAAATTAGAATCATTCCTTCATTTAAAATTCACAAATTGAGTAGGCCTACTTGCAAAATCAACTCAAAGCTGATCTAAAATGAAAATTGCCAATTCATGGCTACCAATACTGATATTCCACCACATGTGAGAGGCAGAGCAATGTTTTGACTCTACACAACCCCAATTTTACACCCCAATATTAAATATTCTGACCAGATGAACCCCTAACAAAGTATATCTGACAAAAATCAAATGTAGAGCTTGAACTAATCAGCCACACTATTGCCAACTAAACAACATGCCTCTACATGAGGTCAACAACGACCTTTCCCATTAGACAGAAGCATGTGTTCCACGGGTGAGACCGACATGAATCACGTGGATAGGTGAATAAAACAAACAAAGCAATAAATACAAAAATTCTCCACACGAAACATCGATACGAATTAACGAAACAAAAAACTGTGATGAATAGCTGGGCTTGCTGCCATGAATGTAAAGGAGTTATTTCAAATGATACATACATGAGGTTACAACATTGTTGAAAATATGTTATTATCCATACGTAACAATACAAATCAGCTATATATTTTAAAGGCTATAGAGTATACAAACGCTTAAGAAAGCAAGACACGCGCATAAATTGACAACTTACCATCCGCACAACGAAAGCTACAATGAAACCCACATGGTGTGGTAGGTAACCCATATCAGTACATTTTGTCCGGCAAAATTGGCGGAAGAATTCCTTCCCAAATTGATTAGCTGTGTTAAAAAGAAAAAAACTATAGAAGCTAAATAAGTTTGGTATCCATTGATAAGTAAAACATGCAAAAATTCTAAAAAAAACGCAGTAAAAATTGAAAATATACGAGCTTACCTCGAAGCACGTCCGCCACTTTGCAGTCATTTACTTGATTTGAGAAAGTTTCGAATGAACTCAGATGGCGCATGCGCAATTTTGATTCGGTTCGAAACAGGCAAATTCTAGCTCTATATTAAAGCTTATATAAAGCTAAAATTATTTTAAAATAATTTTTATTTTTGTATAATTTAATTTCATTCGTTGTTTTGATGGGAAAATATTTATATGAGGTAGTTGCGTATCTAAATATAATTAACAATCAACGGATTCGAACACTGCAAAGAAAGCCGATTTTCAAAATCAGAAAAGCCTAAAACAAAAATTTTGCCAGAGAATTTCAATTTCAAGTGTTTCAAGTATATTTGCGGATTAAAGTAATTAAAGCAAATAATATAATTATTTCATTCACTAACTTACTCTAACGAAGCACTGACGAATTTTATATAAATTTAGAGTAGGGATGTTTTTTGATCTTTTCTTAATCATACACCGGCTCTTATCATCAATTGTCACGATTGATAAATTGCTTCAACCATAATAGCATATTGCTATATTGGTTGTTATACCAAATTTGAAATGATTTTCCATATGCACATGAATTAAAATTATTCGCTTTCTATATCCTTTGACTGAAATTTCTAATTGGATTTCTTGACAGTATCATTGTACTCGTAAAAAGTTTGTAGGAATAGAGACCTAAATTTTCAGGAATTATGGCATAACTTAGGGAAATTTTGAGCATGCATATAAAAAAGTGTTCAATTTCAAATCAAATTTGTGTGACTATTTAAAAATATGAAATTATTCATCCACCAAAATTTACAACTGCTTATCGTAAAACCGTAGTGAATTTACCAATGTTTCCATACGGTTTTACAGATGCTAATAAATAGATTAATGGGAGCATTGAAATAAAATTTATTATCTCCTGTGGTCCAGTGCTAGTGCTCGCCGTTTGCGTGCAAGGACAATCGTTCAAGATTACCCAACGCAACCCTTTCTTCACGTTGGGAGAACGAAAAAGTTAAAATAAGTTTGCTTTGTATCTGTTAAACTCTAGGGACTGGCACTCCCCGTAGTGAAACTCATAGGTTACCTCTTCAATAGATGAGCCTCCATGATTCTTTCATGACTACTATTTTTCAGTTTTCACATCTTCATCGTTATCTCTTTTTTTGTGTGTTCTTCCTCTATCTTCTAAAATTCCTGTATTTGTGAATAAGGTATTTTGTATGGAACAACCTTGAGCATAGATTTTGTGTTTTCTACGCCTAATACGAAATGGTTCCTTCTCTTTCTTCTATTAAATATCTTCGCGGTGGAAACGGAACAACAAACTAATTTCTATGCCAACGTACACTGCTACAAAATTTTCCTTTCGACCCAGCTATACGAAACAGGTTTTGACTCAAGGGAGAGTACCTTTCATTGTATACTAGCATTAATTTTTAGTCGTGCTTTTTTTTTGTCTTTTCCTTCTTCTTTTCAACTGATAATTAAGGAATTTCGAAGAATTCTCTACGCCTGCTATAGTTTGTCTATAAGTACACCTCGTATGATTTGTCTATTAGTACCCCTCGTATGGTACATTAATAAGGACGTTTTATATTAAGAAATTTTAAAAATCCAATTTGTTGTCATGAATCTTATGTATCATCTTATTTTAAATAAACGATTTGTCTTTCTTTCTTTCTTTTTTTTCATTCTAATGGCATGGCAGTATCTAAGATTTTAGTGTTACAATATTTACGAATTTTACGCATCATCGTGTTTGAAATAAATTTTTCTTCATTATTTTGAGCCTTTTCATGCGATATTCATTATCGTTTTGTCTTCGCATCAAGGAAGAAACAGTTTTTTTGATTGTTCTACTGAAGATAAGAGTATCCTACATTATCGCACTTCGATGAGTTGGTATTTTAAAGGATGTATAAATAAGATATCATATTCAAATGACAAGTACAAATATTTCTCTTTGCAAGATGAACATAAAATGTGTAATATTTACAAAACATTCTGAACACAATGTTGACCCCTTGTCAGCATTTCAATTTATAACACGACTTTTAGATTTCTTGGAGGTTAATTTACATCCCTTATCAAAGGTTTCCTCTACAGAGATAAACCAAGCAATAATTAGTGATGTGTTCTGAATATTTCGTGCACCAGTGGTTGGATTTTCAACTTTTTGCTCGCCGTGGCACAGTGGTTCAGGCATCGCCCTTGCATATAGAAGTCGAGGGTTCGTATCCCGGCGCTGGCGCGGCGATTTTCCCCGTTGGGTATAAGGGAAAGCTCAAGCACAATACCCCACTCAACCCAGGTGTCGGAAATGGGCACCGGCTTTACGGGGGAAACCATCATGGTGTCCTATATATAGCGTTGGTAATAAGGCATTTACACACCGATAAAAACCAATGCTCAAGATCATATGTATTAGGCTTGATTGGAAATAAAGCATCCTAAGATGCCGATGCTTATTGAAGTAGTCGTAGCGCTAAAACTGACAGCATAAATTTTACGCTAACTTGACTACGTTGCACGATCCCCATACAAATCACTAACAATCCATCAGTGTCATCGGATGATCAGTGATTTTTATAGATAAGCTGCCAACTGTACCGATATGATGTCGTTTGTTAGGTGAACAAGCACCCCCATTTCCGCAACTTAAAGTAGCGGTTGGCTGCTCAAAAATGTAGGATAGCAGAACTAAATGAAGCAGACGATTTATTTCAAGGGACTTTCAACATTTCACCAACACGATATGAATTAGCGACTTAAAACTAAAACGAAAAACAAGAATGGAATATCTTCACAGTTCACGGGGATTTATTTTTTCAAAATTCACTTCATGAGTTCCACCAAAATTTACCGCCAAAAATTGGAAACAGTGGGAAGACTCATCCGACCAAATGACTGCTTTCGTTGCTCCATAGTCTAAGTTTTATGGCTTTGGATGCCCATTTTCCCCTTCCGTGCATTGCGTTACTGTTGAGCGGTTTAAGAATTGCAGTTCACTATGGAAATCTCTACCAACAGAGCTTCCTTCTTTTTGTTTAAGGGCTTACAAGTTTTGTAAACCCGACATTCAGCCCAGTAGTGACTTCTGCACAAGCCATATTCTAGCTTTTTATTACAATCCTCTTGAATGACCGCGTGTCAAGATCATCTAACTCACACTTATGTCCGCGTTGAGACTTAGCGGGTAATGATTTTCCGCTTTTCTTATATGAAACATAGATCTTCTATGCGGCCCCTCCTGTACCATCAAACACTTCTGTGCACTTAGTAGAGGAGCACCACCCATACAAGCACCAACAATTCGACTTTCGAATTCGCTTAGTTCGGACATAATGCTCACACAATTACTCAGAACACTGTTCTGACAAAGACTGACGCCACGTATTGGGGATATGATAGAAGTAGTGTTACGCAATTCAGAGACAAAATTATTGATTACTCAAATGATACCCTAAGAATTTCTTTGCTTAGCATACTCATAGAACGATTGCCAAAAGAAACATTCCTACAGTGGATATCCTGCGTACCCATGGGTCCCCCTGCTGAAAAATACGGGCAAGATTCTATGAGCCAAGACGAAATAGTTCTTCGCAGAAAATAGATTTCTTCAGTTCCTGTACAATGATCCATTGAAAATGCATGTAACTAAACATACTAACCCGTATTCATTCCAAGTACTTTTAAAGTTCAGACGAAAAAATGCAAGAATTTTGCTTCTATAAAAAACAGCAAGAGGCTGCTGTTCTAGCGAACGTTTTCTCACTGTGAACGTTTTCTCACTGTGCCCAATCACCAGAGAGAGACAACCAAGTTCATTATTCTAGCTTCAAACACTCTACAAAATAAATCAAGATATTAAATGAGCGCCGGGTATAATTTTTACATGTTGTACTTCCTCACTACTCTTTTCATGACCGTAAAACGATTACAGAAGACACTTTCTTACAGAATGACGGTCAGAAGGCTTGCATGACTCTTTGAGCGGTGTGACTTCAAACATTTAAACCCGGAGACTGCAAAGTTTGATGATGTGTTACTAAAATGTTGCTCACCAAAACTAAAATCATCCTGACACAGTTCTCCAGAAGGTCCTGATAGGAAGATCAAAGATGCAATCTTTCTTCAATTCTTCAAGTTTGTTGAGACTTTGCAATCAGTAAGGAGTTGTTTAGCTCCTTGATGAGACGTAGAATCTAATGCTCGAATTCAATAAGCCAATGTTTCTCAAATATCTGCCATTATCAGCACCAGTGACAATTATAAAGTATCCTTAGCGTGATTTTTCCTCGACGAACTTCGAGGAATGGACTCCAAGAAAAACAAAATATTTCTCCCCATCTCGGTACCAGAGAATTTCTATCGTAAAGTCTGTTCTTTGAGAATGGAGTCGGCCGTTTATTTCAAGGCAGGGTTCGATCGTTCTGGGATTTAAAATATTATTTAAAATGTATTATTCTAGCTTGCACCGGCACACTGCTTGTGGCGGAGGGGATGTCCTATCTGGGCCTTAGATTCTTAACAAATGCTCTCGAAAGAAGCTATCTTTTCTGTTGTGTTTATGAACGAGCTTTGAGCTCCATCGCGAATATTGAACCTCATTCCCACTGAAAATAAACCTTTGTGAGTCAACTACGTGAGGGATCTCAAATTCCAAAAGTCTCCCTTGAGATTAAGCTAAATGCTTATGTTATAGAACGGCTTTTATAGTCTATTACTTGGTTTATAGACGTTCTTGGTCTCTGTCTCCTCCTTATTGGTTATCTACAGCAAAAAATCATTTATCTAAAAGAATTTTTCTAGAACTTAATTTGTGCCCTTCCTTGCCCAATCTAACACAGTTACTGAAGTGGCAAGTTTAAGATTAGTTTTAGTATATTCAGAAGAAAGATCGCAGATAGAATCAGTGTCAGATAAAAATTGGACTGTTTTATAATGAATGATTTCAGAATAAAAATATTCTGTACTTACCATAAAGAAGTAGAAGGAGTAGTGTCATTGTTTAAATTAATCCATTGTAAAAGAACGATATTGCTCTGATTGTGAGAGAAAAAGAAGACTGTGAATAGTAATAAATATTCAATAACAAACATTATAGCCTGTTCACAGCGAACCTAAACGTCTCTCGGTATACCCACTCAGCACCCGTCCTACAGGTACTCATAGCAGTACTACCTAAACCTCCACTAATAATGCAACATAAGTATACTTCCGAAAACAGGAAAGTTTTACTGTGATTCTCATAAAGTGCATATGGGTCTGTAAAGTCCTATGTCCCCACAGAGGCGCATGCGTAACATAGGAACAGCCTTCACAGCCACTGAAATGTGGGTCAAGAAATTGGAACAGTCACAGACGAGAACATAGCGGAGATGCCCTTTTCTGGGGGTCGATTTGTGGAGCGTGAAGCGGCGCAACTCCAAGTCTGGAGGGAGGCTCCGGTACAGGGTCTTCGAACCTGCACAATAAAAAAGACACAAAGAAAAATAGTTTATTTCCAGTAAAGTTACTACAAAATATTTAACGTTGGTTTTCAAAATATCTTAATATTATGATCCTTAGTTGATTTTCACACATGGGTATCGTAACACCCATGTCAATTGTCGAAACATATTTTCAAACATGTTTAACTAGAAAGTTAAATTTCAACACAATAAAACGATATGAAGATTGCATATGCAGAATAGTAAACGAAATATAAAGTACTAGTCTCCACAGTATCAAATTCTCTTCTCTCCACCGTAAATGACCATAAGAGAAGAAAGCGTCTTCTTTCTCAAAGCCGCAAGCAGAAGTACGGAAGATTTTGAGCAATATGATTGAGAGAAAAGCACGAAAAAATGTATTCTCTTCGTTGCATTAATCTGATTTTGATAATACATACATACATTAATGCAAGAAACAAAGAAAACATAATCCTAGTGAAGCATTGTTGATAACACTTGTGTCAGTGCGCACTTATATTGAAATACGAGCATAGGAACTTGTGATATGAGGGGTTAATCTTTAAAGTAAAATGGGTAATGTTCATTTTAAGAGTTTTTTTTAGATGAAATAATTAAATTAACTGGTACATGTATATTTACAAATGTATTTAAAAAGTTAAATTATGGTGAATTGCTGAACTGATTGCTATACGTTCAATGATATAGAAAGGCATATTTATTCTCTCTCTGGTCATGGGCCCACGCAAGCTTAAAACTGAACATCGAAGACAGTAATCGGCCTGCAATTCCTGATAAATCCCTTTTGGTCTCCTACCAGGTAAGCAGAAGTATATGTTTCATTTGTTTTAAACATATTCGTATCAATTACTCCTTTATTACAATTAAATTTACAAAAATGTTTTTCAGCTTCTTAACTTAAGGAGAGGGAGTGAAGAGTAAAGTGCAGCTCAATGAGTAAAACAGTTCCTCTTCTAACTTGTTTGCTATTTATACCTGGAGACTGATCAGACTCATGGAAATACAGCGTGGGCAGGATTGGGATCAAACCAGTCTCATAGGAACGGAAGACTTGCATCACTTTCAAGACGCTCAACTGGTGACGAAAAGTGTCCTGTCCACGTACGTATAAGAAATACTCAATCAAATTATTGTGCCTGCGGAGAGCTGAAACGTGAGCACTCACAAGTGTTGAGTGATAAATTATTCACAAGTGTGGAGTAATGTCGACGAAGTTGAGTGACGAAGCAAAGTCAGAACTTCACTTCGTCAGCCCGCTTCAAAGTTTTTAATTTTTTTCAGGTGGTAAAAACGTGTCCTTTTTTTGCACCAAGGTGCTTCTAGACCCAAGTTAAGACAGGAATTATGGGAGTTAAATTGATCAGAAACAGATTGCTTGAATTGTAATCCGACAATGATTGAAGCAAAAGGGCATCATTTTATGGCATTCAGTCTCTCAATTTCTTAGAATTCAAATCAGGGAGATTACCCAGTGCTCTTATTATAATTTTAGCTCTGAAATAATGTCACCATTTGATAATTTGTTCACATGAGTTAAGTGATTGTTTTTTCAAAAATCTAGTGAATACAGCGACTTCGATGAGAAGAAATTAGACTGCTTTCCAATTATCATCGTTTAGGTGAATAAGAATCAGGGTGAAACGATTAAGAAATGCGCATATTGGCGTAAAAATATTTAGCTGCTCACAATGGTTCCTCACTCCCACACATCGGACATGTGTCTCGCTTGATTTTACTTCACTCACTTAACATAGTTGGCGTATTAATTACATTCATACTGCTATTTAAGTAATTTAACCGTACTTACTTGGCCGAAACAGAGTTGGCGTCTTAATTATATTAATACTGCTATTTAAGTAATTTAACCGTTCTTACTAGGCCGAAACAGAGTTGGCGTATTAATTACATTCATACTGCTACTTAACCGTACTTACTTAGCCGAGAAAAGCAGTGAATGATCCCGGCGCACACTACTTATCAAGGTAGATATTATAATTAGTAGCATCTACATACTTTCGTTTTGTTTTTAAACGAGGTGAGGATGAAATAGTGAAAGTGCTTTTTAATCTGCTCTACGTTCATAATGGACGATGATTACATGAACCTCTCCTTACGAAGGAATACTTTCAGAAATTGCGCTAATAAATAAAACGGCGTTTCTGAAAAAACGTACATTTTGATAACGCTGTGGATCTTCCATCAGGTTAACTCTATTGAAATACACCACGATTGTCCCACAGTGAATTCAAAGGAACGTGTCCAGTAGATAAACTCAACTAATATGATTGTTTCATTCACGAATTCGTTCTATTCTCCGCTGGTAATTGGGTAGTTTACCAACTGTCTGTTAAACCCAGTCGCCACTTGTCTACAACGTATCCGAATGCCAACAAACACATCTATCTGCTAATTTGCTCGTCTTTGCTGTGTTCACCTGGACTAGCACCGAATTTCGAAGCAATTTGCTTCGTCGTACCGATACAACCGGCTGCTTTGGTTGACTTAAAATAATTCACGCTACTAACTGTACCTCTACGGAGATGTAAATTATTTGAAATTTCAACCTTTAGGCACTATGCTTACGAAATAAGCAGTGTGAACACTTACCGGTCCACGTCAGCCAGTTCCGCTCAAACTTCTGGCCGTCGTCTCCCTCGAAGACCCTGTAGACGGCGATGATGTAGCCGGTGGAGGCGCTGTTCGCTTTCCTCGACAGTTTATCTGAATGAGGAGTAAATGCCGTAGGAGAGAAAGATCCACGTAAAAAAATTCATTGGAAATGAGGTGGAGTTTGAAACTGAAGAGTATCGAATGAATCATACTCGAATGGTACATTGTAAGTTAAGTTACGTATACTCAAGTGCCTGTCGAGAACAAACCTTTGCCAAATTCCTTACGTTAACGTAAAAACTTTAACTATTAATTGAAAATCAACAGAGATGGCTGCACTTAATAAGAACTTAGCATACCAAATTAATACTGGATTACGTTCACGACAGCGTTGTCAAAGTGGTCACGTGTACCAATCAATTGAAAATGCGTTGAAATTGCCATAGTTGTCAGGTCAAAGTCTCATGTGAACAGTTGCTCATGTTGTATATTTTTTCCAGATTTAAATCTTTCTTGTCCACTAATACGTGAGAACTTTTACAATATCGGTTGACGATGAGCATGCAAACATCTATAACATTAGGATTTAAGAGAATTAGGGTAGCTGTTATAGACACAGTCTGAAATAACAGTCGTAGTCATTGAAACTTTTTCCCTTTGACAGTAGATGTGAAAGTGAAATTCAAAAAGTTAATCAGTTGATGAGAGCGTTCGAACGAAGTAATAAAACTAGAAATATGTGAGTGGTAGACGCACATCACCTCTGACGCCATCACTGACCTACAGCAGTGAGTCCAGAGTGACAACCAAGCAGTAAAACAAATTAAGAAAAGGTACTTCAACTGGGAGGTTAGGCCAACCAGAAAATAGGGTATGTAATAGTTCATGAATATCTTGAAAATTTATTGGTACAGGGTGGGGCAGAAAAACCTATCCGATTTCAAAACGTTATAAAATTAAAACCACTCAACTTGTCAAAAAATTTATTTTATTAGCATATCGCAAATTTTATGCCATTTTTAAATTTAAGTTTTGAAAAG